>JANHGN010011279.1:169515-199180 GCA_024605025.1 Megaceryle maxima
TCTTTTGGGGTTTCTTTGGTTAGGTGGTTTGGTTTTTTTGGTGTGGTGGGTTTGTTTGTTTGGGTTTTTTGTTTGTTTGTTTGCTTGCTTGCTTTGGTTTGGCTCCCCCACCCCCTGATAGTTTTTTCTGGAATGCTCTGTAACAGTGAGGCAAAAGGAAAGAAGTGAAAGAAGTATTCCAAAGCTGTAAGGTGAGAAGTCATATCCACTGCCACAGAGAAATAAAAATAAATAAATAAAAGAGGATGATTACAACTTTCACCTGGCAGGCAAGAGGTAAGCCGTCAGAAAAGTTGGAGGAGTCAAAGGATTGATTTGTTATGAAGGATAGTTAGAGGAGACAGCAAATCAATTTACTGAAGCGAGAAGTTTGTGGGAGGGTCTGCTAGGACTTGTGGCTAGGGAGGACTAAGTTAAATGATGCCCCAAAGTAAAATGATGTAGATAAAGGCGGACGTTTCTGAAATGAAAGGAAGGAATGTAGAATTAAATGCAGAACTCAAAGCAGCAAAGAACTGATTCTTGTGCTTGGGAATTTACGATAGAGGTAAATTAAAGCAGCCAATTGTTGGCAGAAAATTGCTTGAAGAAATTTCATAAACTAGATAGCTTCATAAGGACTGCAAAAGAAAGAGAAAGGAAAAAAAAAATCAAATCCCACTACGTTTCTGGGTGAGGGATGTTACAATTTTTTTAGCTAATCTGATCTCTGGTTGAGAATAATGTTAAACTTTTGTAAGGAGGTAACTATTTAAGACTTTACTTGAGCTGTGTAATTTCCTTTATAGCCATTTTAACCTTTTATGATATGATTCTTCCATGCTAATTTTTGCTGAAACAAACTGGTTTCCCTGAAGTGAATTTGTGGTTTCTTAAGCTATGGTAGAGTATTTCTCTAAGGAGGAAAAAAACTGTAGAGATGGAGAGAAATTATTTCTGCGTTGCATGTTTTGGGTTTTTTTTCTGTACATCTTGTGATTTTGTAATAGTTCATGCATTTATAGGTATAATCTGAAGGGAAATTTATATATGAACTCTGTAGGTATTTCATCAAGTGAAGAGTGATTCTAGATTCTCTGTGTGATGAGTTGGATAATAGATGAGGAATGTAATTTAAATCTTTAGCGTGATTCATCGATGTGTTAAGAATACAAGTATAATATTTCATGATACTTTTCTATATTCTATTTACTGCTATTGGCCTTTCTAAGATTGTTTAAGAAGAGTCTAAAAATTGACTGATGTAACAGTTCTTCAGAAATTTCTGTGGAACAGAGATGTGAGATTATGCAAAATTCCTCACTCACAGGATTCAGGACAATGCAGGATTAGGTCTGTTTGTCTTAAGTTTATATTTATCACACATATTTAACACAGAAAATAGCTTTGCATTTTTTATTTGACCTTCAGCTCTCCAGAAGTCTTCCTCCATCCCAGTTGTAATTTTTATCTACCCTGTAATTTTTGTCATCCCTGTTTGCCATTTTGTCTAACGTGAGTTGTGTGACACGTGCTCATTTTGCGATGTATCAAAAGCAGCTGGTTTTGAGGGAACTCTTCTATGCCATTTTCTTTGTACGTTATTGTTATGGTTTAACCCCAGCCAACAACTAAGCACCATGCAGCTGCTCACTCACTCCTCCCAACACCCAGTGGGATGGGGAGGAGAATCAGGAAAAAGTAAAACTTACTGATGGAGATAAGAACAGTTTAATAAATGAAATATAATAGTATTGAAAAGGAATATAACAAAAAGAGGAAGAAATAAACTCCAAGAGCAGACAGGTGATGCACAATGAAGTTGCTCACCACCTACTCACCAATGCCCAGCCAGTCCCTGAGCAGTGATCCACCCCTCCCAGTCAACTGCCCCCAGTTCATAGACTGGGCATAGTGCCCTATGGTGTGGAATATCCCTTTGGCTAGTTGGGTCAGCTGTCCTGGCCATCCTACTACTCAGCTTCTCATACATGCTGTCAGAGCATGGGAAACTGAGAAATCTTAACTTAGGATGAGCAGCAACTAAACTATCAGTGTGTTATCAGCACGATTCTCATAGTAAAGCCCTGTACCAGCTACTAGGAAGAAAATAAATCTTGTCCCAGCTGAAACCTTAACACCCAGTGACTGAGCAGCAGGGACCTTTTTTTTGTTCTTATTTTCATTTTTATTCCAACTTCTTTGCTCAAGAAAGAATGGGATGATTGGTTTAGGATGTTGTCAGGACAGGTTCCTTGGGGTGGCCGATACAAATCTTGCTTGAGTGTACTGGTGCCAGATACACTGCTGCATTGGAATTGAACATCAAAATTTTGAAGGGCATGAAAAGTTTATGATGTTTGCTTTTTGAGTTCCACTTCACTAATACTGAACAGCAGTGTATGTGCTCAACTGGGAAGGGAAAAAACACGAAGCTGGGTCATGTGTATAGCCAGTCTATCTCTTCTGCATGCGATTGCCTAGAAAATGCCATTTGGTTTAGTCAAGTTTTATTCAGCCCCTTCTTTCCTATTTGAGATAAATCTGGAATAGCAAAGAAAATATGATTTTTCTTTTTTACCTTTGAACTCTGAGGCTTTACACATGTAAAGATCATAACAGCTTTATGTTCTTGTAATAATGGTGGGCTATCCTCATTTATGTTACAATAAGACTGACAAGAATATTTAAAGGGTGGTGGGACAAAGTGCTTTCCATTTCCCTACTTCAGAAAGAGATCATTTAAATAAAGTTTCTGTGATTTCTCTTGTTGCTAAAGTTATGATTAACCTATACTTGCATTTAGAAAAACAAATCAACTGTTAAAATACAGAATACAGCTCCAGGATCTTTTTTTTTTTTTTTTTTTTAATTTGTGGTGTTTGGTGGTTTTTCATGGTTTGCTTTTTTTGTAGAGAGCTTTGAACCATTATTTCCCTAAAAAAAAATGTTGGTGTTGGCTTTGTTTTTGGGTTTTTTTGTGGCAAGTTCAGATATTTAATTTCAATAATACTTTATGGAGTGTAGAAATTGGAATAATAAAGAACATAATCTGAAAAGGACTAAGGGCCACTGTCATGTAAGTTGTGAGAGTGTTTCATATTCCTTAAGATTTTGAATTTACATCAGCAGGTTCAGTGTAACAATCCTGAGAAAACAGAATGGTGTAATGTTGGTTTTGGGTTTTTATTTTTATGGAATACAAAAATAATAAGTAATAGAGAAGGCTGCATAACCCTTTAGCAAATTATCACAGTTTTGTAAGTGAAATTATTCCTAGTGTATTGCATATAGACATAATAGTGCACTTCATAATAAATTAATGAAAGTGGCTACTGTGTATGATTTCACTGTCATATATTTCACTGAAAGTGTGCTTAAGACAAGTAGCAATTGAGTGTAAATAGATTAGAAATCCAGTGATAACCATTTTCTGTGGTTTTCCCATTGCTTTTCACATGCTTCAGATGTTTATTTGCAAGTTTCTTACGTTAAGTGAGATATGCAAAACCCTCAACTTCCATCAGAATGATGCTTCGATGATCTTTATCCCATTAAGTATTTCTAAAAGCTCAAATTATTCCTGGAATACATCATCTGGAAGAATTAAAGCAATTCCCTCTAGTAAGCAAACTGCCATTTTCTTTAACACATGTAAGAGGTCTGCGTACAAAATAATAGCTCCTTTGATATTGTTTTCCTTAATGCACTAGGATGTTGGCATTTTTTTTTCCTACAAAATCAACAAAAGAGGATGGTTTGAAGTGATACTTGTCTTTATAAGTTCATAACTATGATGTTATCTACCTGAAATTAAAAATTTCATTTGTGTCACTTTTTCCTAATAACGTGTAGAGTTTTGACAGAAAAAAAGCAGGAGTTCTAAAACTTGCAAAGTTTCTTCTATTTCTGCAAGCTGTCTCAAATTCAAGTCTCTGCTTTCACGTCCTCACTATTTTGAGTGTTCAATAGTGCTAAACCAGACCAGGTAAGTGTTCATGTTACCGTGTTTTGGATTCAATCCTTTGCGAACATTTTTGCTGAAATTCCAAGGGTTTCATATTCACCTGCTTAGGGCCAGAGCTTGTAACTGAGATATCACATCATCTAACTCATTCCCTCAGGTTTCGCGTGCCCTGTATCCGTAACGTACTGCTGGGAAACCAGATGCAGAAGAATTATTTGTAGTGATTTAGAAAAAAGCTTGACTTACACAGTGTATTGCTTAATAACAGAATCCTATACGGTGTAACAGTGTGCTTTATAAAAAGGCATCTTAAAAATCAAATACATTTTCATGTAGCACATCAGAAATATTTGAATTCTGGAGTGGCTCTGGAAATGAGAGTGAGAGAATGTGTGTGTGAATATGCATCTGCTTTGAAAGGTGTTTTCCAAATTCTTATCTCCTGTATTATGAAATCTACTTCCAGTATTCTAATGTATTACTTTAGGACAGTAGTTTTCTTCCCAACCTTATCAAAGAGAGGGCATTTTGTCTATCATCTTGGCATTCAGAATAAAAATTGTCTGTTGCTTTAAAAATTACTGTACGTGTAATCCTGTAATTTCTGCTCCTTAGCATGCCACTTTTAAAATGAGGAAAATGATGCTTCCAGAGGAACGATACTAATATCAGTTCATTATTGTTTTTATAAAAAAGGACTGTGCTTGGAAAGTTTTCCACTGCAGGTATTATTAACAGAAGCAGACCTGCATAAGCTAAAGTAATCATAGTATCTGAAATCTAATCTTCCATAAATATATGTTCTGGGTTTTCTTTTTCTCATTCCCCCACCATGCCCCAAGGTGGGGAAACAATCTCTCATTCAGTAATTAATGAATAACAGAAAATAAAATAGAAAACGTGGAGAGTGTCAGGAAACGTATTTAAGAAACTGTGTTGGGATTAAAATAAGATTTAAAATAGAAGGTGAGAATGCATGTGGATTTAGGTACAATACAGTTGGTAGAAGACAGTCAGAAACAGATTTATCTTAAGTTAAGACACCTCGCAGGATTTAGACATCCTTAACACCCCTGTAACTCCTGCTTGTCAGTGTTCTTCAGTACTTCAGAAATACCCCTCCTGCTGTGTCCATTATTTAAAGTACTCAGATCTCTCCTGATCCCTTTGCATTCTTAATTCTCACCTCATTTATAAAACCTATAGACAGCATGGGGTTTATTTCTTCTTGTGTTCATTGTTTCACCTACTAAACTTTATCTAACTGTCTTCAGTTGCAACAGCAATAACATTTTGTGGTGATGTGGATTTCACCACGGGCTGTGTAATCCCCTGGACTGCTGATCTGCGCCGATCGCTCTGCTGCCGTGTGTACGGCAGGAGCAGACAGACTCTGCCTCTGCTGCGTGCCTGTCTTCTCAGCGTGTTTCTGGTCAACCTAGGGACAAGAAAACAGATGCACTAGAGGTAATACAAGTATTAAGTACTTAAGTTGTAAAGCCATCTTAATATCTGGGCAGAGGTATCTTGTAATGATCTCTAGACAATAAAGATAGCACGTGTATGTTATGATAACTTCCCTGATTCTCCAGGGTAGGCCTGTGACTGGTACCTACAGATGTAGAAAATCAAAAAAATACAGAACTTCATAAAACACTGAGAATACTTCTGAGCCCACCTGAGTTGCACTCCTGCTGCCGTGTCCCAAGAACACAAATCTGCTAAAAGTTTGGAGGCAGTTTAGTAGGAGTGAAATTCTGACACTGGTGTACCTTGGTGCCAGTCCCTCAGGACTTCCAAAATCTCTTTCTTTGGTCCAGCTTCCCTAGGTGATGTCCCTGGCCCATCAAGACTTCTCATGAGTTGTAGGTTCCCTCATAATAAGTAATGTTATAATAAAGGTTAGAATTTTATAAATCATCCTGAAATAGAATTACTCTTCTCTTGACAGCAAAGCCTATTAGCACAGCTGAATGGATATGTGATACCAAGGTGGGTATTTTCCTTTAACTGCAGAAGAGATTCCTGACATCAAGTGAAGATAAGGCTGGTAACATAGGAATGTTAAGGGAAAAGTAATGGGACCATGGACACCTGTGGGATTGCAATTTCCCACTAAAACAAGAAAATAAACATTTTCAATTGTTTTTCTTGATGGAAAGCTGATGTGCTTAGATGTGAAAGGGAAGAAGCTGCAGAGAGGCATCAGTTTCTTTTGGTTAACAAGAATGAAATACAACTTTAAATAGATTTTAGTATAGTAATACTGAGTTCTCAGACTCTATCCCAACTCCATGTCAAGTAATACATGTCAGTAGTATGTGATTACATGTGTCTGTGCTTATAGAAAGACTCAAATATATTTTTCACAAGGTGTGCTGATGCCCACAGACATTCTGGGCTTAATGGCAGTGAATCTCCCTTGCTTTGACGTGCCTTAGAGTAGCTCGCTCTACTCTTAACTATACTTGGTGACTCCCACATATGTTTCCTGTTCCTCCCTATTTTACAAGCCACTTGCATTGCCTGAGTTCTGTGCCATAGGTTAGGATACGTGCTGAATCATTTACTCAGAGACTTGATAAGAAAAACAAAATTCTTTCCAAATGTACTTCTTTATCTCTTCAGGGATTATTTATGGTACAAGTGCCAGTTCTGGACATGGTCTTATCAACCGAAGAACAATCTGACTTTTTATTTTACTTCATATACTAAGAACTACAATATGCACTAGGAAAATCAAACACTCTTTATAAGACAAATAGTCACAGCTGGGGATAAGGAGTATAAATAGGATGACATCAAATGAAAAGAGCTGATGATCCAACAAGGCTTCTATAGATCATGTTGTCTCTAATGTCAGGAGAATTGCAGATTAGTCTTGCTGCTCTTTATAAGTAAGCCTATTTATCAACTTTCTTGAAAAATCTAATTTAAGGTGGCACATTTTCCTTAGTTCTGCCACACTTCAAAGCTTAAAGCATAGGGGTTTGTCAGCCATTCTCTCCTGGCTGTAACTGGTGTGCAAGATTCCCGTTCAGACCTTTCTCCACCAGCCAGGTCCAGGCTACTCCTGCCCGGGTCTGATAATGTAATTTTAGTTTGCTTGATTACTAAAGTAAAAAACCTAGGAAGCCTTAGCTTTTAGCAACTTTATCCAATTCAGGCTTATTGTTCAGAGAGAAAGAGCCATTTAAATTGCAAATGTTCATTATAAGAAGCTGGATTTCTATAAAGTAAAACTTGGTCTCATCATAGAGAAAGGAGATGACAAGCCCTAGGGAAAAAAAAAAGACCATTCGGGCAAGGTAGAGACTGGCAGAGGCTACACTATAATTCCTCAATATCCAATAGAAAGACATACTGTTTATGAAGGGATAAAACAAGAAATAGGAATTTTAACTCTGGAGAAAATATGTAGGAATATAAACATTTGTAGTTTTGCTACCTTGTACTACATTTTTAACATGATGCTTTATATCCAAGTCACAAAATGGATTTGTGTACATTTATATTCATTCTTTAAAAGCTAAGTAGAGCTCAGGCAACTAAAACAAGCTGTTTGATATTATGGGTTGGTTTTTTTTTTTCCTTCCCTGTTCACTTGATGTAAGAATAACTTAGCATATAATGTCACATTAGTTTTATACATGTAAATACTTTCAAGTCAGAACAAGCAGTGTGAGCATATTTTATCAGCTATTACCACTAAGATTTTTAAATATATGAACTAAAAAAAAAAAAAAAGTCTGTTTTTATCAAAATTAAGTAATTTTGTTCCCTTGTCTGAATTTGTGAGAATGCTTCTGTTGTTGTAGCAGAAAGAATGGAACTATGCATTGATTCCCAAATTTCAGAAATGGTAAAAAGTTCTTAAACTTGTTAAGTATGTTAGCAATGAAGTGCAAGGGAAAACAGAAGTGTAACACGCTATCTGATTGTTACTTAAATGTAATAAAATCAGTTGAACAACGAAGTCTTCAGTAGCGTATTGTCATTACATTTTCTTAGGCTCTCCAAAATGCTGATATTCTTACAGAGAGCTTTAGGATAAATCCCTCTAACTCCTGTGTATGATTCTTGTGCATGACATTTTGAAAAGACCAGAGCTGTGAATATCACACCTGATTGCTTTTAAGTCAAAAGCTTTCATGTGCAGGAAATAATGTTTCAATTAAAAAGAGAGAGAAGGGGGAGGTCATTTGACATTACTACATTGCATTCAGAACCATGTGCAAAAGAAGAAAATTAGAGCAAATTCAATAGGGTGCTGAATCAAAGCTGAACAGACTTAAACGTTTGTATCATTTGTTCAAAAGATTGATAGCCCACAATTTTAGTATTAAATTACTATGTCAAGTTGCAGAACTTGGTGATCTCAGTCTCTTGATTTTTGAAGTTTTGCTATTGCTAGTTACCTAGTGCTTGGTTTTATTCTCCACTGTTCTCACTTCAACTTTGTCATCATTTAATATCTGAAATCTATAAATTCACAGTTGAAATTACAGCAGAGGGAAGATGCCGTGTAAGATTACAAATACTGACAGCAGGTGGAAAAAAATTCCTATACCTTAGTATACCGACTTTGCTTTGTGCCTTTCTATGTGAACTGTATTTGATTTACAATTAAAAGTATATGTATGCACTTGTAAGATTAGTGAGCATTTTAATTTTTAATACTACACACAGTATATGACATTTCACTGGGGATTCAGAGAAAATCCTTTCTCCTTGCATAAAACCAGTAGAATGTCTTTTACCCTAAAATTGCCCTTGAAATAGATACATTTTCTAGTAATATTTGGAATCATTTCTCCCGGATGACATCTCCTTTCCTGTAAGATGATCATTGAATCCTGAAATACAGATTTGGGTTTTGCTTATGGTTGCATTTCTTTACAGAACCATTAAGAAAAAGAATCTGCCACGTGAAGATTCACCATGTACATATGGATTTGCTAGCTGTATAGAGAGCATTGTTCTTCCACGGATGACCTCCTTGCACAGAATGATAGTTTTATCCTTCTCTACATCATTATGTTTGCTGTACAAAAATCCCGCTGTGCTACATCATAATAACATGTAATCTTCTTGCTTAGTTTAGCTGAGATTTAAGGAGCCGCTGTTCATGGAAGCAGTTTTCTAAAGTCTGATCTATAATTTACCAGAATCACCAGGCAAAAGAGCAAGAGGCTTTATAAGAGGGATACAGCCCTTAAAACTCTTAAATGAAGATTAGTTTAAAGTTTTACAATCCGGTACAGAACCATCTGGCAAATCTCGTGTCAGGCTTTGTTAAACCTCTGAGCTTCCTATGCTGTAGTCATTCAACCCCCACCCCACACCCTGCCTTTATCTTTCATTCCTCTGTCTCCTGCCAGGCACCCGCTTTACTCATAGATATGTTGGAACAAAAGAAGGAAATACGCAAGCAAGGGGCCGATTTTTCCGCAGGACCAGTGTACCAGCTGTAAGCGATGGAGGCTGTGGGTGTGCTGCACCTCTGGAAATCATGCCCTTATAATTGCTGGGTGGCTGGATAGGCACTAGGTGATTTATTGCATCTTTGAAGAGGTAATTGCAAGATAAAAGCTGCCTGTTGGCAGAACCATTAGAGACTTGCTGGGTTAAATTGTGGCTTTTGAGGCCAAGGGATCTCTGGGAGGATGTACAGCAACATTGCAAGGTGTGATGCTTTCAAAAATGGAGCTGTAGTCGTTACAGCCAAACCAGTATAGAAGTTGTGTCAGTGGCAACTCTGGATTGCCGGTTGGTCTGGAAAACTGATCATTCCCATCCTTCCCAAATCACATTTTGGGTCTCTAGACTGTGGGTGCCTTGCCAGTACCTCCACAAAAAGGGTTTTTTACCTGTGAGTTCCAAACTGTATTTTTGTTCTTTGGGAAAAGGCAGACCTGATGTGTTTCTTGAACACACCACAAACCCCATCCCATAAGAATCCTTACTCTAGCATCTTGAATTCAGCTGTCCTAGGGCTTTCCCATATGCTTATGTGTCATACAGATTGATTTTTCTGTTTATACAAAGCTTGGAAATGTGGAACTTTTTTTTTTTATTTCTTTTTTTAGCAATGTTACCTAAAATTATACTTTCGTCACTTAAATTAACCCTTCTGTTCACCTTTCACATGAAGGATCTTAAGAGGCTGAAGGAGAAGACTGCAGGAATCCAATTACCTGAAATCAACTTACAGGCAAGGAGGAGACATTGTTATGGAGATAATCTCCTTCTCAGGCTTACAGCACTTCTCTGTCTCAGTCTGATAATAAAGATGTTCTGCCTGGACAGTGAAATTAGTATACATGACTTCCTGATTATAATGTGGGACAGAAAAAGAGTAAAGTCTACAGTTTCTGTCTAAAACTGTAGCTTTTGGCTGTATACTTTAAACATCACTAGAAAAGACAAAAGCTGCCCCAAATAAACATGTGCAATCCCAACCAGACTTTGATAATGTAACACAGCTAATATACTACTTACAAAATGTCTCTTACTGCTTCTTTCTGAAACCTTGCTTCAAGCCATACAGGATTTTAGCTTGAAAGACAATTTCATAAAGGACGTTTTTTTCCTTTTTTTTCCTCCCTCTTTTTTTTTTTTTTTTCTTCTTTTTTTATTTCCTGTAAAGTGCAGGAATAGAACACTTTGAGTCAGACAGTCTTAATGCTGCTGTAGCAATTTTGTAAGGCACCAAAGAAAAATGCATCGTATTATCTTTGAACTTCAATCTGCTTTTGCTTCTCACAGCAATCAATAACCATTAGACTTATTGGTGGTAGTATCTGTCTAGATAATTTTAGGGCTTTTCCAGAAATCAAAATATATAAACCAAAATTGTCATGTTGTAACTTTTTCTTGCCTTTTTAACTCTAATAAATCCAAATTTTCCTTTGAAGGAAAGCAAAAGGCTGTCAATACAACCATGGGATGAAAAGGAGATGATACCTAGCTGAACAGATCCAGTAGTTTAGTATTAGAATAATAAGTTTGAGGGCAAGAACAAATTCCCTTTACAGCCTGCCTGGAAAAGTGATAGTCATTGAAAAATTAGTCAGATAAATGAGTCAAGTTCCTAGAAATTTTATTCTTATTTTAAACACCCAGCTCATGAAGCCAAGGCTAACCAATTGAACATAATTTAACTTCTTTCCAGCAAAAAGGGAAGGACTTACCCACAATTTTAGAGTATTGATTTTTGTATTAGAGGCGGCTGCCTGGCAGCTCAGCGCTCCTGGCTGTAGGAGGTGACGGGATAGAGCTGGCCCTGTGGCCAGGAGTAAGGCAGAGGCAGAAAGTAGGCAGCTGCCTGTTTTTCTTGGCTATTAAGGATTTCAAGACAGCACAGGGTGCTGTCTGCATCTGCAGTGGGACCTGGCAGCTTCCTCTGGTTGCTGCTGCTAGTGTGATGCAGGGTGGGAGAGGGCGAGGCAAAAGGGAGAGCTCGGTGGGTGGCAGGATTGCAAGGAATGGGCATCCCTCTTCCACAGTCACCAGCATCCCATCTTCCTAACCTATGCAGGAGACTGGCAGGGCAGGATCCCAGACCTTAGGGCAGAGAGACAATGGTGTTGAGTCTGATGAAGAAAACAGGTTGAGCAAATAGCAGCATCTTGTTATGGATCAGCCTAATCTGTACAGACACCAGGAGCCAAGTCCCATAGGGGGAAGATGCCATCAGAAGGGAGATCTTTTGTGCATGGGCAGTTGTTGTGAGATTAGTACGAATTCTCTCGTGTGCAAGAGATATCCCTCTCCAATTTAGACTGGGGACCACCTTAAGGATAAAAATGAAGTCTGACTTAAAAGGATGACTTTCATAACCTTTAAAATCTATTTTACAATTTATTTTCTCTAGTAGATTTGGAAGCCTGAATGTTACCTGTCAAGCTGTCATAAGTAATTAGATGTTTGTTAACTTATTGTTCCTAATAAACAACAGAAAATACTCATGATGAATTTCATTTTTCCCTAAAAAAAGATTTAGTAACTACTTTGATTAAATATTAAAGCTTTCTTTTGTTGTTACAACTAGATGGAAAATTCCAAATATCAGCAAAATATTTTATGCACAGTCTTTCTACTACCTGGTCATTATGCTGGAGTTTATTGATTGCTAACATAATTGATCAGGATAATTTCTAGGTGGTCAGGTGGAAGACTGATGTGACTGGCTGTATGATGACTCAGCAAACTAAACTGTCCTTTCATACTGAAAATACCTGAAAATTAGCCTTTCAGTGGATAGAGAGGATTGCCTGCCCTTGGGGAACAGTCGACAGCATTGCGTTTCCCACTGGGCAGGAGGGATTACCGAGATAAACTTTTACAGCCAGCAAGACCTTATGTGGTCTCCTGTATTTTCTTGCCTTCCCCAGTGCCTGTGCCAGGGTAGCGATACAGGGTGTCAGGTAATGATTTACAGCAAAATAAGTCTCCCTCAACTCTGGCAGAGGGAGAGATCTCAGAAGGTGTTGGATGAATGGTAGGAGCACAACCGGTTGTCCGGATACACCCCATGCTTGTGGAAGGGTTGTTGGCTGTAGCAGAAGTGACAGGTGGTTCATCAAACCTGAAAAGAGCCCGATCTATTCGAGAAGTCAGGCCTGCCTGCTAGAGAAATTGTAATCGGTGTATGTACAAGAGTTAAGGGAGCTTTAATGGCACTGCTGAAACCATAATGTAATATCCAGGTTGAAATCACTCCATCTTTATCTCATTAGGAGTACAATTTTCCTTTATGCGTGAAACTTAAATGTCAAATTGAGGAAGTGGGGGGAACATAAACAAAAGACTGTGGGCATATTCTATTGTATCTGTAGAGGAATTATAGAAGTTGCAGAAGGCTGTGGGAAGATGCCCCAAGCAAAATGGGGGGATAAAGGCTTCCAAAAACTTCCCACTTTTATGAAGAGCTTCTTTATCTGTGCTGGAAGAAAAAAGTTCCCAAGAGGATTGTCTGTCATTACCACATTCTTCTTAAAAAAAAAAAAAGAGAACTTATTCATAAATGCTGTGCTTAGGTGATCCATTAAGAATGAGCGTATATCTTAGCAAGCAGTAGGTAGGGAGCTTGTGTACTAGAAGCAAAATTGCTGTAGTAGCAAGTAGTTCAGAACAGGTATTGGCACAATACGAGTTTTGAAGCATGCTGAGCTGGAAGCTGCAGCAGATGTGCCGCTAGTTAGCGGTACAAGTGCTGCTTTATTGTAAGCTGTCTCGCATGTAGTCACAGCTCATGTATAAGATGTTTTTCCACACTGAAAAGTGGCAATGCAAATACACTTGCAGGTTCTCTGTGACAGACAGGATCTATGCTGTGTGTAAGGGCTTTGAATTTCTAGAGCTCAATTCCTTTAGTGCTGAGATGGTGTCCTAAAAATGGAAATGAGAGCTAACAAGTTGATGGGTGCTGTGTATGGAGAGGGGCTGAAAGCAGTTACTGCTTGGTTTTTACTTTCTTCCGTGTGCTCCAGGGTGCAGGCTGCTGACTAGATAGCAGTTGTCCCAGAATCTGCTCTGTTTTCACTCTTTTCTGGTTTTTGTCACTACTTTCCGATGCTTGTCTTTGGAGGGGTGAAAGGGTCTCTTTGGTGCTGGGTAGTGGAAACAGTAAGAAGTAAATGAAGAACACAAGATGCTAGTTTATAAGAAATTTACCATTAAGAGGTGTTCGACTCTTTGTTAAGTTGTATCTAAAATTTAAAGCATGATTTTTTTTAGTGCCACATTTTTAAGCATTGCCTTACCTAAGTATATGTTTGCATCTCTTTTCTTCGTGTACTTACGTGCTTGCTTTTTCCTTTTTCTCTCTGCCCTAAAATAGATTGACTGGGCAAATGTTGTATAAAGGCTGATGTGAAATTCCAAGGAAAAGTATTTCTCAAGACAGCTTTTTAATGTTAGTTCCTGGCAGGTTATCCCATACAGAATTATTATGGTATCTTGGCACCACAATTGATATGTTTAATAATTTTCATGATGTGTTTGGGTCCCTTTGATGCTTGATTATTACATTTAAAGAAAGATTATAAGGTAGAATACATTTGCTTTTGAACATAGGAAAAATACAACCTTCCCTTTCCAGATGCATTCATTTTAACTCTGTCTAGCATTCACTAAATCTGTGGTTATTTCTTTTCTCTTTTGAAATGCACTTATTGTTCTATTTCAAGAATGAATCATGTTCCATTGCTACCCCAAAATACAACATAACAAAAATGTTAAAAAATGATTGCCTGTAATCTATTATTACAGGCAATCCAACCTGCCCAAACAAAATTGCCATTTAATAAGGTGGTTTTTTGAAATGAGTACTGTGAATGCTCCATGCTAGCTGAAGTTGCCCACAAATTCTGTATTTAAAAAAAAAAAGTTTCCTTTTAAGTGACCATATTTTACTATATCTGACAGAAAATCCAATGGCATATCTCTCCCTCTCTTTGTCAGCCTTTGCAGTCTCCATGGGCATTTAGATCACTCTGATGTGAGACCTGGATAAGATGCTATTTATATTACATATTGTCAAAGGCCATATCCAAAGGGTAGCTACATTACAGAAGTTGTATTTCAGGGGGAGGAAAATCCTGGCACTACTTAAATAGTGCATTTCAGCAGAGGACATTTTTTGTGAAAGTCATTGTTTGCATTTTAGGACAGAAAGAACTAAGGGAGAATGAAAATAGGAGAGACTTTTTGGTGTTTTTGCAGTTGCGTAAAGTTCCTTCTATGGGAAATTCATATGGAGACAATTAAAAAGAGCCAACATCCTATTCAGTGCTTAGTCCTAGTGCTCAGAAATCTCATGTACTTACTACTGAAGCTGAGCAATTACAGACATTAACAAGGGATCGCAGGATGTTTTGGTAATACTAGAAAAGGAAAGTGTGGACGGTCAGCGAGACTACTTCTTTGAAGACTACTTTAATCTATTTCACTATATGGACTTTTGGTTTGGGATGGTCAGTCTTGAAAGATTCCACGGTAATGGAAAGTTGAGGAAACCAAGAAGTTGTTAATTGCTCAGTCTTCTGGCTTCAGTTCCAAAGAGCATTAAGGAGAGGTGAGGGCTCTCGCCTGAAAGCAAGGTTTTTAAAATGCAGACTTCAAAAAAGTTTTCCATAATATTTCTTCTTACTCACCTGCTCAAGTTAGTACCACTGCAGTCTGTCCTTTTGTCAGGATGTCCATCGAACATAGCACAGCCTGGGGAGGAAGTGGCAGAGAAACTGGAGTTGAGTGTCCTCTGAAATTCTGCTGCTGAACTGTACTCTATTGGCAAATCATTTCATAATTTTTTGTCCAAGTTTTTCATATGTACACAGAGGTGAATATGTGAACCTCCGCATCTTGAAACTTAAAGCAATTCTAAGTTACTTAGCTGCAAAAGCATCAGACCTACAGTCTACTCCAAATGTACTCAGTTGTGATACATTACCATTGTTTTGTATGATTTTTGTACCTGACTTTTTTATTCCCTGAAGGGAAACTAATGGTGAATGCTGACAGAGTGGTTGAACATATGACTGATGCATAATTTTCTCTCCTAAAAGCACACAAAAGAAGTGGGAAGGCCACAGACTCCTTTGAAAGAAGCAACCTTGGAGCCGTGGACTCAGCCACAGGTAGGCTGGAACAACTTTTCTGATAATGTCTTTTCTGTACTGGTGGTTTCTCTAAGTCTTAATCTGGGGCTCCAAGGAAATGCTGCAACAGGTAGCTCTGTGGTTCTTGGCATCGTATGCTAAAATGATGTGATTATCTTGCCTTCAGCTTGTGTTCCTTATGTGCTTAAAAATCTCTGTAGAACCTTACAAAACAAAACTGTTTTCTTAAGGGTGTGTTAAACTGTGAGCGTCTCCTGGTGTAGAAATGAAATCTGTGGAAGTTTGTTGTTTCGAGGGGAGGGTTTGAAAGATGGACTTTTTACGTCATGAGGAATTAACCAAAAGTGAAGCAATACTTTATCACGCAAAAAAAAAGATAAAGAAATGGGGATATTAATATGCAATCCTTCTTAACAACAAAGTGGGTTTGGATGTTTTGGCCTTGCAGTTGTGTACTTACTTGAGCAAATTTGTTATTGCAGATCTTACATGCAGGAGTTCAGAGCCATTTTTGCTATTTATTCCTTGTGTATCAATTTACTGTACTGCATATTGAAATACGTGGCTCCAGAGGTCATGAGAGGGAAGGAAAGAACCAGTTCATAGTGTAGATGAAACTGGATTTTGCTTCTCCAATGACAAGGACTGGGGCTTTTCAAGAGAAGGTGCTGGAGTGGGGGTGAAGTAGGGTGCTGGGAAGACCAACCTGGAGAATCGGGTTGCTTTCTGCAAATTCTGCTGCTTTTTATGAATGTAGGGGCATTTTTCCTTTAGCAGCTACCACATCTGTAATTCATACAGCATAATGCCTCTTTCTGACAGAAACCCCTGCCTCTGCTTTGCAGGCTTCACCTGTTGCTGAAGGCAGCAGTGAATCTGTAGCTGTAATGCCCAAGGTGAGAGCTTCCTGGCAAAGATGGAGAGAACCAGGCAGAGGTAGCAACCCCTGATCCGTAATTACAGTGTGACTGTAGCCTAGGTAGGCTCTGCCTTCTATATTTAGGCTGTAAGCACTCAGTCCAAACAAATATTTTCCTGTTTGTCTCTAGTTTTTACAAATGACATACTAAATTGTAGAACTGAGGCTTGTTCTAGAGGCATGTTTACTCCAAAAGCATGTGGCAAACACAGCGTAGGAATTTAGAAGTAGAAAGGAAATAAAACCCCACATCTCTGTTACAGCTTTGTTCATGCTTCAGTGCATTTATTTTATTAGTTGCAATGCTAACGGTGCAGGCTTTCATGGTACAATCTATACAGCTGATTAAAATACAGTAGCTCTTAAATGCTAAATTCTTTACTGTAGGCATAGATACATGGTATTTATGTTTGTGCTCCTCTACAGATAGAAAGAAGATAATTATCTGTAAATGTGCAAGCCTCCTGTTGTGGGGAAATCCCCCAACTGTTACTCTTATGCAAGATCTTCCATCCTTCCTAAATAAAAAGCTCCCAGGTGCAGTGTGTGCCCTGCCTGTTTCCAGCTACTGCATGGCCAAACCTCCAAACGCCTCTACCCGGGCAGCTGCTAATCACAACAGTTGAGGGTGCATTGATCTGTGTCTGCAGTCAATAATGTTTATGTGCAGGACCACAGGAGCTCGCTGTGGTCCATCCTTACTAACAGACAGTAACTCTTTATGTGCAGGAAGAAACTGCTGAGGAAAGTGTTTTGTTGCAGCTGTCAGTGCTAAACAGCTGGAGAGTCATTAAAGGAGGGCTACCAGGCTCCTCCCGTTCCCTTGCCTACAGCACGAGTTGCAGAGCAGACGGGTGGAGAGCTTGGGGTTAGGACTGGGCTTTGGTTTGTTGGCACAGAAGAGCGAATTACGGTTTCTGAGTTGAGAGAGGTGTTGTCAAGGCAGCTTGATGCTGTGGTTGTCATTTAGGGCAGCCCCGGTGCATGAACGTGGGTGTCAGAGGTGACCTTTTGCAAGAGGTGGTTTGTGTGACTGCTGCCAGCAGCATTGTCAAATAAACGTTCTGTTGGACTGTCCCAGTGGTGACGGGAATCGGTGTTCTTCCTGCACGTGCAGACCACCACCGTGTTATCTGTTCACTTCTGAAAGCTGCATTTGCCACTGCTTCATTCAGTAGCTACACGGATTAAAATGTGAAATGGTTTTGTCGTTTCTATTCTGGTTTGGGGGGGAAAAAACCAAACCTGCCTTTAAAAAAAAATAAGTACAAAGAAGCTAACACCAATATGCTTTTTTCTTTCATGGAGAGAAGAAATGTAATCAACAAAATCAAAAACTGCTGGAACCATTATCGTAGCGGAAAATTAAATTAGTTGTTAATTCTTTCATGGATGTAATTCTGGCCCCTGCAAATCCCTCCTTAGATATTTTGTATAAAGTGAGTAAAAATTCATGGCATGGATAAAAGCTTTGTCTATTTTATGAGCAACAGGCAAATGATCCAAATGGTGCTCATAAAGCAAATGGTTCCCAACTCTAAAAGGAGGAGGAATATATTTAAAATACGCTAGAATGAACCACGATTAAATCCAACTCCTATTTACAAGAAGGAGTTATCTACATGAAAGTTTTTTTGAGTCATCCCTCATTCCCCCCCAAGGGAGAGACTCACTACTTCTGCCCGCTTAATAATAACAATAAAAAATCATTACATTTTCTTGGGCTACTTACTGCCCGTTCAATGTCGAGAGCTTCTGTGGGATGCGTTTTATCAACAGAGAGTGAAGGAAATAGCTGTGAGCACAGTTTCAGTGTGCAGGGCCAAGCAGTCAATGAAGCAGAAAGCACCACATCTGGCCCCTAATACCACGAGGTGAGAAGCTGGTACCTATTAGCGGTCGGGCAATTTCACACAGAGGTTATAGTCTGGAGGGAACGAGAACTGATGCTTTTTGTGCAGAGGGAGGGAAGATTTTCTGTCGCCTGTACTGTCGTGGCTCTCATTTGCCTTATTTGCTCAAGGTTTCATCTTAGAAGCAGCCAGGCAGCTGAAAAATGTGAAACTGAACTGTTCAATTAGCCAAAAATTGTAGAACTGTCGTGCTTTGTCAGGTCCATTTCTTACTCTGTGGTGGGGTTTTCTTCTCGTTTTTACAGGCTTGGATTTTTTTTGGCTGCATTTTAATAAGTTCCTAGAGCAATATGACATTGACAACATTGGAATTCTTTTTCATGGCCGTACCTTTTAACTTGCAGTTTTTTGGTATCTTTTTCTTTGAACTCGGTGAATGGAAACTGATGTTACTGCCTGGAAAATAAAGTATGAGAAACTCGTTCTGATAAATTCAGGACAAGACCTTTGCAGATAAGGAACATGTGTGGTAGTAGTTGCCCAAATAGGCTTGTCGTTGGTTTACAAGCTTTATTTAAATGCTAAATACCATGTATTCCTGTGGTTATGTTTTTTGCTGCTTTGCCTGATTAAACATTTAGCTGATAAACCTTGTCAAGGCTGTTCAGAGCTGCTGCAGTTAAGATTACATATTTATAGCCTCTATTCTTATGGTCAGTTATAATCAGGACAATTTAAAATCAAAGTAATCTGTGACTGTTTAAATTTTTGAAGTTGATGACACTATTTTAGAATCTGAATTTTGTATGGTAATGGTATAAAATAATATTGATCATGATGATTCTAATTCAGAAACAAATTGCTTTATTCTTTCAAATTGTTAGAAGGATAAATCTGGAAAGAGAGAATGAGGATTTACCAAAACAAGGAAAAGGTACAATGATTAAGGTTATACAGCTCAGAACTGCAACAATGTCAAAGAGTGAGGTTTGCCAGCATGGCAGATAGACATACAATAATAGCTAGTGACGTAAGAGTCACCAAAAAAAAAGTTTTAAATCAGAAATAAACTGTAGCTGAAGAACAGGAGTTTTGTTCTATCTGAAATACTGCATAGGAGGGACTCTTTGATGTGTTCAACAGGATAAAATGTGAGAAGGTGATATTATTAGTGCTGTAGCTTTTTTCTTTGCTTAGTAGTGGTAAGAATGCCAAGTGCTCTCACTCGCTTAAGATAATGGCTAAAAATCCAGGGTACAGTTGCATTACTTTTCCTCTCCCAAATGTTGCCCTACTACTTTAGTGAACACATGAATTTATCCCCCTTTCTCATCCTCTTCCTCCTCCAGAGTCTGCTTTGTCTCTGGAAACCCAGACAGGGATGACACTCAAGGTTTAAAGCTCTCCTCAAAGTTCTTTGTGAGGGTTAAATATCCAAGGACTCAGATTTGTCAGGCTCAGCTAGTGCCCATTCACCTGTGTCTTACAAATAAGCAACACCTCACACCAGCATGGCTTTATGACCGCCCAGTGTAGCACTGGTGGATGCCACTGGTGGGCATCACAAGCAGCAGCAATACAGACCAAGTACAACCATGTGCCTCGCAAAACAGAAGAGCAAAGTAGCTTGTTTTGTCTTTTACATCTATAGTTCCTTCTCTTTGTGTGCAGAGTGCAGTTCTTTTCTCCTTTTTGGGGGTTTGGTGGTTGGTTTTTTTTGGTTTGGTTTGGTTTGGTTTTTTTTTTCTTAAGCAGAATTAGTTTTTGTGGAAAGGCAAAAACACTCAGACTGAAATCTAATTACAAATGATAGACTGTAGTATTTTTCTGCTCAATTTTAAAGAATCACTTTATAATCTTGGAACAGTGGATAACAACATCACTAATCCAATATTTCAACAGTAAATACGTTTGATGATGGGAATTGCTACACTAATCTTATATCCCTCCACAGTATAGTTAAGAAATCCACAGGGGTTTTTACTAATCAGTTTTTGTAAAGTAAATCGAGTCATGTAATTCTTGTTCCCTCTAAATGCACGGCAACTGCAGGCAGAACCATGTGAAGTACTTTTTGTTCTTTTCATCTGTTTTGTACCTTAATCTGCAAAAGCGCTTTCCCCTTCAATATGTAAGAAAGGGGCTCTGGAGAGAAAAGTCTCCAAGCACCCTCCAACAGAGATGTCTCATTAGGTGAGCTGGCAGTTCACCTTGTTTCCCCCCCTCCTGCTGGGCTAGGAGGTGGTGGAGCAAGTCCACCTCCAGCACAGAGGTGAAGAGCAGCCAGTAATATAATCTCACCACATTTGCTACCACATTTCTAATACATATAATTTAAGCTACCTAGTTTAGACTCCAGTTTTACTGACTGGTGAGATATATTGCACTATGGCTTGTGGTTTTTCTTGGTTTAAAAAAAAATGTATATATTTCTTTCTTTTAATTATGAACAGAGTGTTTTAAATTAGGAAGAAATATTGGCAACCATGGTTAAATATTTGAAGAGGACAAACTAATAAGAATGCTGTGCATATTTTGTTCCCACAGTTCATGGGAACTGAATTATTTTTCATGAAGACTTGGTGTGTTTACTTAGCTCACAGTTTCAGCCTTTAGGATTCAAAATCAGTGAAAGTCAGAAAGTGAAACTTTACTTCAGACTTCGTGTCTTCATCTTAAACACAAACTAGTCACCAAAATGGACTTATACAGTCTTATTATACTCTGGTTATATTTAGTATTTAGAATCTGTGTGCTCAAAAGGCTCCCTTTATATTAGATGCCTTAATAAATTTATGTATGCCTCAAGTATATTTCTTATTTAATGGAACTTCAATTGTGATCCTGAGTTCTAACAGAAAAGACTTAGTAAATTTTAATAAATAAATAAATAAATAATCCAGATCAGAGTACAAGGTGTTGGGATTCTTAATGCAGTTAGAATTGCCTGCCTGAATACCTGAACTGGTTTTGAACACTCCAGTCTTAAAACTGATTTTTTTGTCTCTTAAAATGGAGGCTTCACAATCTATAAACCAACTGTAAACAGAGAATTGTTTTGGTCTGATTTGAGTACCAGCAAGAATGAAATAGTATTTTATCAAGAAACTTATGAGAAAAATACAGTAATTATTTTCTATTGAAAATATTTATAGTGGATGCCTTCATAAACATTTAACCTTTCCAGTGGCAACCAGCGCAGTACTAGGTTCCCAAAAGGTACAAGCCTGACTTCTCACAGGTAGCAGCACTACTGCATTCTAGCTGTGTTTCTAGGTTATGATCCAGAAGATATTCCAGATATTCTATACAAATAATGTATCCAGAAATCATGGTAGACTTCCAGAAGGGAACTTAAAGGAAAGGTAGTTTATTAATTGGAAATTAGCATTAACCACTTTGTGTCTAGCAATTGTTTTCCCTGATTGTTTCATATGGAAACCAATGTATGCTGTGTATAAACCAATGTATCAGTGTACGTTGTGGCTGTATTAGGTCACTGGGAGTATTCAGCTGTAAATTTAAAAAGTGAAGTTTAATGAAGAGGTGTTTGCAAATAAAAAACTTAATTATAATCTAAATAAAGTGGAGCAGTGGAGCAGCGTTGCTTAGATAACCTAACCAAGAGGAAGAAAACTCTTTCAATTATTCTGGTAAGATTTTGGTACATTTGACAGGCTTTATATATACATTTCTAAATAGCTATTTTTTTCAAGGCCTAGTCTTGCTGTAGTGTATGAACATTAGAAGTTAGTAGCTGATATAGCTAGAAATTTACTCAGGGAAAATAAGAAAAAAAAGCAGGGTATCAGAGTTTTGAGCACTGAATTTGCTATTGATTTCAGCAGGGGAGACCATTACAAAGGCAGAACAAACTCCCATTTCATTTCAGTTTATCTGTCTGTTTTCCAGACCAGATCATGATTCTGTGATTTAAAAACTCTCAGTCTGAGCTAAGCCACAGTTCTCTTATGAGTTAATTAAAATAAATGAGAACTCTACAGGCTGTTCCCATACAGTTTGCTCAGTATGTTTTCAGGCATTTAGCTGTACAGAAGCAGAAAGCCAGTCACTTTGGGGATTGTGTCTCTGAGGACAGGCACTTGTGTGTTCGCCCCTCTCAGGTTGTTCCAAGTATTTTCAAACCCCAAATATCAAAGCAGATGAGTGGAAAACTGGGGGATAGTAAAGATTTCACATCCTTATTACCTTGAAATATTTAAATCTTTTCTAAGTCATTCAGCAAGACTTGAAGAGCATCTTTTCCTTTTTTGTCCACCATGACAACAATGTTGTCTGTGATTTCTTTGGTTCATGCTGTTAAATCTTTTCCTTCCTCATGCTTCTGACGTGTTGGAGCTGTTATTACAGACTTGAACAGCGGTGGAAATGAAGAAAAAATAGTAATAGAAGTGGGGAGCTCAGCTGTAGAGCATCACCTGAAAATTCAGACCAGTGTACATGAAAACAAGTAGCCCCAGAAAGCCCCCTGTCAGTGTGCATCATACTGGAGTTACAGGAGGGAGCTGTACTGCTCAGCACAGGCAGTTGATTTATTCCCCATGACCATACACTGAGTTGGAGGAGATGGGCTACTCAGTAGTCAAATATCCAATGCATTGTTTAAAAAGGGCAGGTAGACAGCTACTCCTTCACTGGGAAGAGGCGGAAAGCCCTGTCAGTGTCTTAAGTAAATCACCATGGACCTGCTTTCAGAAAATGTAGATGAGATCTTTGAGGTGCTTAGTTATCCAAGGGGATGTGCAGAACAGCTTCATCCCCACAATATTTCTTCTGCCATAACCCTTGTTTGGTGAAAAAGCAGAGACATCCCCATTATTTAGGAGAAAGCACCAGGTAGAAAAATCATTAAGTTGCATTGGACTGTAACTTACTTGCTCTGAGCTGTGCTCAACATGCATAAATCTTACAACAGAAAACATAAACAAGACGTGATGCATCAAGGTGTCCGTTTTCCCCGTGTCCAGTTCTCTGTCACATGCAGAACCATTACCTGTACTGTAAGGCAAGAGCTGTGCATGGGAACAGACCCGTCCTCTTCACTGCTGGAGCTGGCTGATGGATTTGTGCATCTTGGAGTAAGAGGTGAAAAGCTTTCGGAAAGTATGAAAAAAATAATAGCTTCCTGATGATGTGGTTTAAACCTTAAAAAGGATATTGGCTCCAGCATGGAGCTTTGTGTGAAGAGTGAGTGAGGGAAAGCTTTTGGAAGTGTTGGGTTTTCAGCCATCTGCTAGTCTTGAGGTTTTTTTCTTTCCCACACAATGTTTTTAAGAAACTTGTCACCACCCTTTCCTACTGGTGGTATTTTTGATGGTGGCATGCTTGGCGTTTTGGTTAGTTGTTTGTTTGTTGTTGTTTTGTTACAACATTTAATAAGAACATTATGTCTTTCATCCTGATGAATTAGTGACGCAAATTTTATTTTCTTGGATAACAAACCCAGGCACTGCCATGAAGCCTTATCACAGACATAGGCACTAGGTGCATCGTGTGAGCTGTTCTCCTGGAGATGTCTGGCCTGGTTCATGTTTCTGTATTGCTGATCATTTTAGTATTGATCATGATGGAAGAAGACTGAAAACCCAGTGTTAGCTTTCAGGTAAGAGGGACAAATTATTCACAAATGCTGTTAGACTCCCACTGTACACTGACCAAGCCATAGTTCATATATCTTCAATGTTAAAAACATTTTTTTGGACTGAATTTACTTAAATGAGGTATTTCACCAGTCCATTAAGTTACATGATTATTGTTGTGTATCCGCAGTGGGGATGCTGGCTCTGGGTTGCTGTTGCCAGGTCACTTACCCTCTCAGTCAGTTTCTCAACTATGAAATCCGTTGTTTTCTTAAAGGATATTTTACAGGCTGATTAATTTTTTGGCTTCAAGTTATTGCATATAAAGCAGATACATTCCAACTTGGTGCCCCAATGGCTATACGGTAATGGATGTTGTGTATCCTTTCAAAGCCCAAATGAGATTAACACCACTGTTCTCTCCATCTGCCTTTGAGAAAGAATCCAATAAATAATGAGGCATATAAGGGAAGATTATCACATTATATTCAGCATTTAGAGTCATAGAATACAAGGTTGGAAGGGACCTCAAGGATCATCTGGTCTGTTCTTTCATTTACAGTGCATGTATTAATTATCACAAGGACAGGTCCCCACTTGGAGTGGGCAGGCGCTGCTGTGCTGCTGAGAGCACCTGGGCTGGGCTCTCAACCCAGACCAGTGCCAGCCTTGAAGAGGGACACTGGTCACTTCTGGGGCTGTGCCTCATGGGCTCACTGGCAAACAAGGCTGCATGGTGCTGTTAAGATTTTATTGGTTATCTTCATCTAAAAGAGATTGCAAAATAGGGAGGGGGTGGAAAGAAAAAAGGCATTCTGGAGGTTACACACATTCTGATAGCTTTTGACTGCAGATTCTGGTGCTGAGCTGGGAGTGTCAGAGTCCAGCTTGGCCACATGGCTGCCGTGCACGTGCCCCTGATCTACATCCAAGTGTCTGCACAATGTGTAGGGAAGCAAGTGTGTCCTCTCATAATTAGTACAGAAAAAAGACCTTCTTCCAGATATTCTGTATGTGTCACCTGTTCTCCCATCTCATACTCCTGCAAAGCAGGAGCAGTTACTGATTCTCAAGCCATATGATTCCAAGCCATTTCTGTCCATCCGACTGAGCCTGCCTCTGTCATCTTCCAGCAGCACAAGTTTTTGTAACAGTTGGAGACAAATGTCAATGGCTCTCAAAAAGATGGTGCCCTGGAATCAGTTGCCACTGAAATGGTGTATCCAGCCTGCAGTCTTCCTGCTTGTAACTGAAGGACAGAGATGAACAACATAGTGTATGTGCTAACTCTGAAGATGCTTAAAATAGGTTTGTATAATACAGTATTTGTCTTCTCTCAGAACTGAAAATACTTCTGTTTAGCAGCCAAGTCTGCTTTGATGATGGAAGGCAGTTTTATGGTATATGTCGTTCTTCCTATGTATGACCTTAGTCATTTGGAAGGTTCCTACAACATTCTTCCATGCTGTTATGATTACAGATTTTACAAACTGTTTCTAATTGATTCATTTATTAAGTTAAATAAGGGAAAAAGCCATTAGAAGTCCAGGTTCCAGATAGTAGGTGTTGGTGCTGCAAACCAAGACTATAGCTTGGAAAATGATGACCAAAACTATACTTTTTGACTTTGTTTTGAAATGCCTCCATGCTTTCCCAAGGGTAATAAAAACACTTGTTGTGCATTATGCTGTTGTTTCTAAATTTAACTGATATTAGTATCAGCTCAGACACAGAAAAGGAGTTAATGTTGCAAACATTGTGACAGTGGTTGGTGTTTGTAGGAGAATTCATCATCCCTGAAAAGATGTATATTCTGCTGCTTTGTTTTTAAATCCATACATTTTCACCAGTAGCAGAGTACTTTGTAATGTGATGAATTTCACTATATGGCTGCAATATGGATGGTGTAAGCTATGAACCAAAGGAGAAATTGCCCTTTTTGTTTTACTTGTCATGCCCTCCCTTTGTGCTTCTGTTCTCCCTCGGGATTTTATTCTAAATGCCTCTTCCCTCTTGGGCAAAGAATCATGTTAAATAGTCAAATTGCCACCCCTTGTGGAAGCTTCCTCTCCCAAGGTGCTTGCAGTCAGTTATTGCATGGTCAAGATTAACTCTAGGTACTCATTTTTACAGTTCAAGGTGTTTCAGGGCAGTATTTTCCTAATCTGATGTACTAACAATTCCCTAAATATTTACAGTATGGGAATGTTATGGGCACAAAATGAGTTATTTATCTGGTAATATTCTATACTTATATTTTTACTCTCCAAAGTGCAGTAGTTCTTGGGTCTGTGGTGCAGGTAACACGGTGAAATACCATCTTCTTTATATTCTGTATGATGAATACAGAATGTTTGCTGGAGGATCTTGAACAGCTTTCCAGGTATTTCTGTGCAAACCATGAACTGCGAGCACCCAGTCCCTGGTTTTACTGGAGAAGAAAATCAGCTTGAACCTGTAGCAGCACTGATAAGGTAGAGTGGGAAATGTAAAGAGCATGCTGTCTGCCCTGCAGCTGGGGTGTACATCTTACACTTGTGTTGGTTTGTGATGGCTTTTCATCAGGATAATAGCCAGTACTGATGGATCAACATGCAGTACAGAATGCTTTTAAAATGGATTCAGCCTTTTATATGCTCTGCTATCTCTCACTTCACACATATGTCTTTGCCTAGCTGGCTTTCCACAGACCAAGAGTCGTTTAGCAGGTATGGCAGTGATGGGCCATGCCTGTAATCAGTGAGTCCACTGCCAGAAAGGCATAGAGTAAACCTGGTAGTTCTTCAGTTTGCTAACTTTATACAAATAAGTCATATATACAAATACTTCATATAGAAGTATTACTTATGATTTTGTATCTCATCGATATGTGGAAAAAAACCTGTGGTCTGAAACTGGTGGCTTGGGTTTTTTTGAGATTGCTATTACTTAAGGCCTTTAGAAAATTTTATGGTGGTTTTTGTTTATGTCTTTTTCATTTTCTGAAAGGAAGTGCCTTGTCTATAATCAAGAATGATTGTCCATTCTCATTTCTTTCATTGGCTTTTCCTTGCTCTTTTCTTTTGCTTTTCTAAGTAGGAAAACCTGGTCTTTACAGTGTTCCTCTGTCATGTGCATGTTACAATTTTCTCTTTCCGGATTCCGGTTTTTAACATTAAGAATAATTTCTTAAAATCCATAAAACCTTTGCTATCTACAGTGGATTCTTATGATTTGTATCCACTGATTTTATTTTGCTGTTGAGCAGTCTGCCTGTGAGGTGATGGTATAAGGCAGGCAGGGCTCAGCCAGACAATGCTCTTGGTGCTTTTTGAATTCTGATCTTTTTTCTCAAACTGCTTTCATATCTCTGTCGAACACACAGATCTTTGTCTGTTTAAGTAAAAGTAATGATGCTTTATGATCTGTTTCATTCTTTCTATTTCAGGATTTACAAGTGTTGTGATTCAGAAGCATCTGAGGTTTTTTAAAGAGAGGCAGTGAGAGGAACTAGCTTGCTTTATTTCTTTTTCAGAACACAGCTAAAACGGGAGGCTTTTGGGCTTGGCAGTTTTACAGCAACTTGATAAAATAAAAATAATTGTGCCATCACTATTTTATCTTTCTTCTTTCAGATGTGCTTCCTTCAGAATTGCTTCTTTCTTTCATATTTGTAGAACTGTGCTCAGCAGAGTGGCAGTCTGTTCACAAACTCTGCCAAGTTGAGGATTTGAGAGAAAGTAAACAACTCTCTTGGAAACATGGATAGCAAGTATTTCATAGACCCTAAGAAGCAGAGATATGCTGCTGTATTATACAAGAGTTCACTAATGGAAAAATGCTGTTCTTCCCTTAGAAGGAAAGAATTTCTCTTGCTAGCCACAGTAAAGTAAGCCAGTCGTGCCTGACAACCCCACTCTGTTTGGGCACCTTCTCTATCAAGTCTTTTACAGTATTTTTAGTGAATGAGAAAAATATTTTTTGGCCCTCAGAACATAAACTGATAGTTATAAGGAATAAATCTGCATGGTTAGAACTACCTAGAGAGCGCAAATAGAAGGAGCTGGGAAATAGCTGTGAGAGCTGTGAGATGGCCAGCTATTGAAGAAATCTCTGTCTACCTATGAAATAGTTGGTCCTCACGTATTTCTCAAATACTAGTTTATTTGCTAGTGATATTTCTTTAATGGGCCACAAATCCATTCATGATACTTTACAAAAGAGTCCTCAGACCCTGATAGACTTCAGTTTTTTGCAAACAGTTAAACTCATCTGCTTCTCAAGTAATTTGTGTATTGCTCCTACCCTCACCAAACTAGCAAACAGCAGTGGGATGAAAGAGACAGTTCCTGAGTATCTTCCTAAAGAGGAGGTGGAGCTTCACTTTTAAGAAGCATCTTGAAAACGTTGCCTAGTGCAGTTTTCCAGAAGCAAAAAGATTGCTGTTAGAAGGTTTCATGCACACACACACACACACAAAACCCCATTTTGTGCTGTCCTATACTGGCTTTAACTTCCTCTTCTGAATTTCCACCCTCAGGGATAGATGAAGCTCAGAATAGACCTGTGAATCATTACTTTCTTTGATTTTCTTTCTGTCTGCTGTCTTTCTGTCTTTTTAATTATTTTTTAAAGTCAGTCCTCTAGCTTTGTGCAGCCCTGTGACATCTGTATCACTTTAAGGGACTGCAGACAACTCATGCTGTATATTTTGCAGAATTACTTCACTCCTGGTGGCAGCACACTTTAGGTCTTCAGGGCTAAGTTTTAGCTATAGCTGGGCTTCACTGAAAGAACTTCACAGAAGTTCCTCTCATTAACTTTTTTTTTTTTAATAGTGCTTTGCTTTAGAAACCTAGCAATGTGACTGACACCATCCATTTAAAATATTGTATATCAATTGCTCTAAGATGTCAGAACTGTCAGAGGGCATAGTTTAAATTGTTGGAGAGTATAACAGATACCTTTTTGGATAGGAAAATACCCATTCCCCTTTAGCAGTGTCTTGAGAGATCATATTTTTAAATGAGGTGAGCACAGGAATGTTTTAAATATGTTTTAATAACTACTACAACAGTTATCCTGATCCTTATTCAATGATCTTCATTCTCCAAGTAAACTAAGCTCCCATAGAAGGCAAGGGTGGTAGTCGTGATGATGAGAGATGAAGAAAGAAGAAGAGGTACAAAACATTTCACGTGGTATTGTAAGCAGATGCAATGTAAACGTGTATTGGTATGTGGGAACATACAAAACAACCTATGTAGCTGAGGAGCAAACAAACATAGCTGCAGAAAATAAATGCTTGTGAATAAGATTGTTTAGCTATGATAGATGCGTTGTCACCCTGCTGCAGCTAAATACAGGAGCTGGAGAGAGAAAAAAAAATCCAATTGAACAAAATCAATCACTAGGGTGTAGGCTATTAAATGTTGACAAGTGGTGAAGGCTGGTTATACTGCTCTAAAACTTTGGGGGATAGCAAAGCACCTTTGAGTAAACTTACTCTCTTTAAATCAAAAATGAAAGTTCGTTGTTTTCTTTCATGGCATTATATGTCAGGGGCCAGTATTCTCAAAGACTGTTACACAGTGTGAAATTACTGGTTTACTTGGTTCTTTATATTTTGACCTTGAGATCTTGATCATTACAGTCTATCCACTTGACAGAACTGCAGAGTTCAGAAAGAGTTTAGATTCAGTAACAGTAAATTTTTTTTTTTCTTTCTTTTTTTTTTTCTTTTT
>JANHGN010011279.1:199280-228481 GCA_024605025.1 Megaceryle maxima
AGTTCAGAAAGAGTTTAGATTCAGTAACAGTAAATTTTTTTTTTTTCTTTCTTTTTTTTTTTCTTTTTAGCTAAATAATGAGCAATACTGGTTATGCAAAGTGGAAGTCAGGTAACTGTGTTACATTTTATTCTATAGGCATCATTGAGCAGAAAGTCCACACCGCTCCTTCATTTGGTTTTTTTTTTTTGGTTGGTTTTTGTGGGTTGGTTTTTTGGTTTTTTTTTTTTTCCCTACTGCTAAAGAATTCACCGCACAATCGCATGAAAATGCAAGCTGAAGTCTTAAGGAGACAATATTTCAGACTCTTTAGAATTGCTTTCTTAAAATAACAAAACTTCCATTGATTTCTACTTCCCCATCTGTTTTAGACTATAAGGTTTAAATTGTTTAAATTTATATAGAAAATAGGGAGAATAGACAGGGTGTTTTAACAGTGTGGAGATGCAGAGCTTCAATTGCGTGTTTCCTTATGCATTGATCTGACTGTGTTATTTGACAGTTCTGCCACTTTCTGAGGGCTGAGGGCTAATGATCAGCACTCACTGGAAGAATGAAAGGGAGCTGGTAACCAAATTTCACTGTGACAGCCTGCTGTCCTCCTCTCAATGCCTAGGAAAAGCACTTCTTTTTATGCCAGTCAATGCTAGAATAAACTAAGGGGTGCTAAGTGATGAGCAGGATTTATAACTTAAAGCTTGCACTTTATAGATCTACAAGGAAGAAACAGTAAAACAAAGAACAAAAAAAAAAAAAAGAACAACCCCACCCACACACCAAAAAACCCCCAAAACAACAAACAAACAAACAAACAAAAAACCAAAAAAACCAACCAACCAAAAAAAACCCCGACATGTCTACTTCTACTGTTGGTGAATTTTTCAAAAAGATGATTTAATCTCTCCTGTAATTTGTGTCCTCTTGCTGCTTATCCTCTGAGATACAGTGTTGGGGTATCATGACACATACAGTGTCTGAGCTTTGGACACACGTGCACTTGTGGCTGCACTGCACTGAACATAATCACAGGTCTGGGATCCAGAAGGGAAACTGCCTTTGGTGACTTCTAAGCCTGCTTTGACCTTTTGGTCAGCTTTTATGGGATGAGGACAGGTGGGTGTAAAAAGTACTTGCTTAAATCATTATTTTAGTATTCTTCTGAATGTTCTGCTGTCAAGGTGCTTGCCTTGAGTTAGCAACAGTTTCCTAACACAAAGAAAAAATTGCCTCTGAATAAAAGCATACTGGAAACGATCAATCTTCTGGAGCTGCAGTAAGCTATTTGAACAGAAAGCAAAAAGTAATATTGTATGTTATATGGCCTATTACTGACTTCTGGGCATTACTACAGAGCAGTCAAGGCTTCTCTGTGCAGTGGAAGGAAATAAATGTGTAACTGTTAATTGCACCTAGACAAAATAAATTTTATGGTGTGTTTCCTATAGGTAACATTGTATGGCTGTGGCAGACTTTATGGGGAAATTAAGGCCAGCCAAATTGGCCAGCCAGGCCAATTAAGAAACAGCACTGCTCTGTGCATGTGGTAGCTTTCCTTAGAAAGAAGAAATATTCAGTGGTGACCTTACCTGCTGCAGTGGGGTGCGAGGTAGAAGGAATTTTTAAAATGCTAGTTGTGTTTTTAAGGGTTTTCTAGTTTAATTGCAGATGCTGGTGAAGTTAGCAAGGAGATGCAGGAACACAGATATTCCTTTCCTCTGTCACCTACAAGAGCGGTAACAGCCCATTTGATGTCATCCCTAAAGAAGATGTGTGAGAATGGAATAATGTGTATAGATCCAAAATGTTTTTGTCTAAAGAAAGCTTTAAATGCTCCCATGGCAAATATGTACGTTCCTGCTACCTCTTTTGAAGGCAGGTGACAAAATCCTCAGTGGCATAAGAAGGATCAAGTCAGGATAATGACAAGTTGGTTTTGACAAGAAAACAAAGCAAAATTGAAAAACATAGAGTGTTAAAATCTCATCTTTAGTATGTTTAGTAAAGCTGTAGTTTAAAAGGTAACTTCAAAGTGTTGTGTTGGAAGAGAGGCCAGCTGGGAGGTGGCCCAAGAGAGCACCTCATGGCTGCAGGAGTGTATTTGTTGGGGATCCAAGTATCCTTTCCTGAAAATGTTAGTATGTGTTACCAAGAAATATCTGGAATCCCTGTGTGTTGAGTGGAATCCAAGATAATTTACGAGACTATGTAGAAATTCTTTGTTTAAACATTTTCGTTGGATTTTGTATTTGCTTGAATTCTGTTTCTTCTCTTAGTTGTCTTGTTGATGAAATTTTGTTTCCTTATGCTAATCTTTGTTCAAGAAACCCACGTTAGTTTTTTCTCTTATAATGAGTTTGGATATGCAAAAGAGTAAGAAGAGTCAAATATTCCTGAAAGGCAGACAAGTTCCTTCAAAATTTTTAGCCTGCATCCTTTTAAATTAAGGGCTTGTTTTACTGGTAAAATCTTTACTTTAAAATAGATCCTTGATGTTATGCATGAGATAAATCATGGCAGTGGTTGTTTTGACACTCTGGAGTGTAGTTATATTATGCACTGTTTTCCCAGGAGATCTTAAAATTTAACAAGCAGAGGCCAGCGTGAGTGATGAAATGAGGCAGCAGTAGAGCCATTTCAATTATACTTTTATTACACAGCCATTCTTCCTAGAGCACTCTGTACTTTTTGTAATGCTTACTAGAGTATGAAGTGCTTCGTGTGAAGAAAAGGTATCTCCAATTTTATGACTAAGTGGACAGCGTGATTTCAATGTGCTTTGACAGCAGTGCTGGGGTTGTAGCAGCATGAGAAACAGGAGAGCACAGGATCAAAAGAGTGCTCTGCTTACCTTCAGTGGCTGAGACCCTCCCTGGACGATTATGAGATTTGATAATTCACTAATATCGTTAGGAACAGAGGTTCTTGCAGACAGTTTAGGCTTCTCTGGTTTGGTTTGAAGATGATTTACTGTTTCCAGTCTATGGTTAACAGTGGCTACCTTCTTCTCTATTTTTTTTTCCTCCCCCATAGGACAGTACAAGAGTTTTAATATTAATCATGTTCCATATTATCTTTTTGTTCTGGTTTGAGTGAGAACAGAACTAATTCTGTTCAGTGATTTTACTATTCAGCTCAGTTCTTCTAACTTCACTGCTTATCTCATAGTTATCTGTTTGTAATGTGAATTATTCCTGAATGTTTGTTTCTGATATAGGCTATCATCTAGAAAGGCCATTAAATATTTTGAAGTGTTAATAGAGTAACTGGTATTTTGATTATGAATATGAGTTAAATTCTCTTTTTGCAAAAAGAAGGTAAGAAGCACGTTATACAGATTTTGTGTATCCATACATGGTTAAAGATCCAAAAGTTTAAGTTACCTTTCTCATTTGTTACATTTTAAGAAGCAATTTGAAGTTAACATAAGGGATTATACTAAAATAACTTTCCCTTAAAGACTCCAGTAACACCACCAGGAGTTGGAACTCCTCTTTGGTTACACAGAACTTTAAACAGCTTTTGGTTCTATAGTAAATTTACCACATGACCTCTACTTGCTTTGGGGTACGTACCTTTCTATGTTACTTCATACGCCTCTTGAACCCTCAGCATGGCCAAATGGCCTCCACTAAATGTGTAGCCAGTACAGGTGACACCCAAAGAGAGGGGTTCACTGGGACCATTTTGGACGGTGCTTCGGGGGGACAGGAATCGTGGCTGCTGCTTTGGTAGTCGAACTGCTGCACATATTCTGGTCAGGCTGTGGCTGATTGTGGTTATTAAATTCCCATCAGAATATACTAACTTTCATTCTAATACAACGTTATTAGAAATCTCCCTCAATGTCTAAGGTAATTGTTAATTTAGACCACTTGTGTCTTTCTGAGATTAGTGAGAAGGGAATCTATTTTTTTTCTCCCTTTACAAGCAGGCCTGTTAAATCCTTTAGCTGAATGGATAACGATTACAAGTCTCAGCTGACAAGCTACAATTTTTTCAATTCCTGAAAGGTCGTTTATAATAACAGAAATGACTAGCACAGCACACCTACAATATCTGTGTTGAGAGGGAACTCTGATTAGAATTTCAGCTGCTACCAAGGGATGTGCATTTTGTATGCAGAGGGAGACTTGTTAGACTGCTATTCATGTCCATGGCTACTCTGGCCAGCAGCGAATATTCACACTCCTTTCTTATAAAAAATAAAATAAATGTGATGGTATAAATGCAAACTGCCTCCACTGATGGAATATTATTAAATTCTTCTGATTAGAAACATGTGCAACATTACAGAAAAGCATTGTCAGCCTGTAATGCTGCAGCACAGTGTGAGCATCTGAGGGAAAGAGGGAAAATTCAATTTTAGAAAATGCAAAGGGAAAAAGATTTTTTTATTATTATTATTATTTTTTCTTCTATTTGCTATTTGTGCTCTGAAAAAAAGTGAAAAAGGATGACATATCTAGCGTGTGAGAACAGAGCTGTATCTCTTTGCCAGTTTTGGAGAGTTATTTTTGGTGTGTGGTGGTTTTTTCGTTTTGTTTGGGGTTTTTTTGTTGTTTTTTTATTCTTTTTAATTAGTGCTTGTTAACAAAAGTCTTAAATATACTGGAATGGGTACAGAGTTCACTGTAGTTTGAGTAGTTGTGGTATCTTTATAGCACTCTAGAATTCAGGAGGTTTGTGAACACTACCACCAGATGCAGGGATGTAAAGTTTCTACAGGTCTTCTCAGATCTGAATGAAGTTCCTACAGTTGTGTTGTGACATTCCTCCTGTTGCACCTTTGAACCCCAAACCCAAGAGTCTACTGGACAAGCCCTACAAACCTGGGTGTTGATTCAGGTGTGACAACTCATGTTCCTTGTCAGTACCTGCATAGACTTCAGTGCCTTTGGGAAATCTTATTTTCCTTTGTGTAATGCCTGTGATCTGAAGTTAGCTACTTATTATCCACTTTTTAAATATTTTTTTTAAACTTGGCTTCTGAGCTTGAAAAGGAGCATTTTGGTAGACAAAATGAAGTGAATATCGCAATCCAAAGAAGTTCAATCAAAATTGCTTCTCAGCAGTTTAGCCAGCCATTCTGTTCAGTTGTGGACAGATGACATACTTCTCTGTTTCATTTTTCCTTTTTTTTTTTTTTTTTATAAATCCTTCCCACATAATAGACCACTGCACTATAAAGGATGTTCCATCTGACAATATGCATGCATATTTTCCAGGAATAAATTAGGACATTTCCCAATGCTCCAGCACATCACTGTTTAATATAGGCCAATAGATCAAAGACAACTACTGTAGTTTCCCTCCTGGGTGTGTTAAAGCCAGTAGAAATGTGACCCTTTATAATATGTGCTGTATTATTTAGAAAGCCACTGTTTCCCTAGAGTGAATCTATTCAAGAAGTTATTGAATTTGGGCTGCTTTTTAAGTCCATCTTTCTGTGTTATGTCCAAATACATACCTAGTTAGCTAGCTAGCTTATTTTATGTAGCCACCTGGTTACCTGTGCTTACCTACCACACACACCTACCATACTGCCTTACATGTGAACTATGAACCAATAGCCACAAATAATTTATCCAACTAGTAGCTTCTCATGTTGGGCATAAAGCCCTCAATAGATTAATGATTCAGACAACTATAAATTTTCCAAGGAATCCAGAGAGTAATCTATGGAGGATCATATTTTTATGTATGCAATTAACCTGTGCAAAGACATTTTTGTTTCTGAAGAGTAAATTGTATTTTGTGATCATATCTGTAAAACAGCTCTGCTGTTCTTGTGAACAAAATCGGTGTGATTTCCCTCAATACAAAATAAGAAAAAATTGCTACAGGTGTGTGTATGCAAGAGAAACAAAGAGGGCTGTGTATGTCTGGGAGAAGTTGGATTGGAATATGTACACCGGTCTTTGAGAGATTCTTGTGTAATACGGTCATTAAACGCTAACAGTTACAAAATTTTGTACTTCAGAAGAGTGAGCTTTACTAGAAGATAAACGAATGAAAATGCTGCATTGTTAGACTAAATACTAACGAATTAAATATCTTCTCACCATTAGAAATGAGTTATCAGAACCTTAAAATGGCTTTAAAATCTTTCCTAGCATTTAGGTGATGCCGTTTTACTGTATCGTGAAATAATGATTAAACCACTGCTGTGGTGGGGGAAGAGTGGAATATTTTACTCTGCTATAGAAATCAGAAAGAAAACAAAATAAATAAATGCCTTTTTTTTTTTTTTTTAAGCTGTATTACAGTTTTAGAGAGTCTAAAGCTTTCTAGTATCTGGTATATGGATCTCAGACTAAGGAAATATGGAAAGGCAACTTTGTTGTAATTTACAGTAGGAGAAATCCGGAGTAGCCGTGGTCCTCTGCCAGATTTGTAACCCGGTTTACGGATGTATCTGTTAGCTTCCAGATAGAAACTAGAAACAGTAGTAAACAGTTTCTTAACAAGATTTCATAAGAGTATTTACTACTTTGTAGGAAATAAATAGGGTGAAGCGGTTGGTAATATTGCTTCTTTCTATAAACTTCTGCAGTGTTCTTGTTTTCATGCCCATCCAGCTGAGGAACTGTGAGTTGCTTGGTGTCCGTGTTGCTGGATGTCACACCAGCTTGATGTTCAGCCTTGAGCTCGTGCATTAACTGACCCAACCATCTGATTGAGCAGTGCAGTGTAACTCCACAGCGCTTTATTCCTACTCTGTCATGCACTGTAGTCATTTATTATCATCTCTTACACAATTTAGTACACTTTGCTCGGATGAACTGCATTGGAGATCAGTTAGGTGTATTCCCCAGGAGACTGAAATTTGGCATTATGGGAATTAACATTGCTGTCCCCACCCACCTCCTGTTTTAAAACTAGCAGGATGTAAGTTGAGCAATGTTTGCTTAAATTGGCACTAAAAAAAAAAACCAACCCTGCAATCAGTTTCAGATGTACTCAAAAATGGCTGATCACAGAAATGATTTCCTTCTGCTGGTAAACACGGTAAAGTGGTTGTGCGCTTTGGATGTTAATACAGAGAGGGCATGTGTGGCAGATTTGCTGTTTCTGACTTGCCTAGGCATGGTCTTGCAAGTGATTTGTTATTTAATGAAATTTCAAGTACCTGAGGTAAAGCATCAAGTTCAGTATAAACAAATAATTTATTTTATAAACAAACGAGATCTAAATTACAGTGATTTTTCACCTGATACAGATCAGTGCAAAGTAAATAGTCATTTACATTACACCATGTAGCTGCAAGTGTACACAAACATGCTGCAGTGCTGAAGAGCAGAGTCTGCACGGTGGGGAAGGGTGAAGTCCTGTCCCTTTCTCTGTCCCTTTTCAGCTTGGCAGTGCAGACAGGTCTGGGCAGCTAAGGAAACCTTCTCTCTCTCTCTCTCTTTCCCCCTCTCACTTTTCCCCTCTCTCTCTTTCCCCCTCTCTCTCTTTCCCCCTCTCTCTCTTTCCCCCTCTCTCTCTTTTTCTCTCTCTCTCTCTTTCCCCCTCTCTCTTTTTCTCTCTCTCTCTTTCCCCCTCTCTCTTTTTCTCTCTCTCTCTCTCTTTCCCCCTCTCTCTTTTTCTCTCTCTCTCTCCCTCTCTCTTTTCCTTCAAATCTCTTGGGGGAACTGGTTGTTGGGCCCTTAAATCTTAAAAGAGCACTTCATGCCAAAAGAGCTAAAGGGGCCTCAGTCTTTCTCTTCAGTCGCATTTAATTTCCTTCCCTTGCATAGTTTTGGGTTTTTTTATCTGTGAAAAACTAATTATTCCTTCTGTAAAATCTTATCAGTCAAGAAGGGGAAAGAAAATTTTGGATCTGACCTTTCCTGATATAAATGCTACAGGGCTAAAGGAGTTCTAAATGTTTCCTTTTTCAAATGTATATTTTTTTAGATAATTATTCACTTAATTCCTAATTGTTGTCAAAGTGTTGGCCACTTTGAGCTGTCTTTAGGAAATAATTTGGCTTGGAAAATGTGACCAATAACATTTCAGTGAGTAAAAGTGCTGGGGAGCAGGAAGGGAGGGATGTGTTAGAAGAGACACGGCTGCTCTATCAAGTGGTTGACAGTGTGGTGTCGGTACGTGATGTCTGGAGGATAGGTCCAATTGTGCAAGACTGTCTGTGCACACAGACAGGCACACACAATGTGTATATGTCTCTGTATTGCATGATTTTAGAAGAAACATTCTTAAAACTCAGAAGAGAATCCTATTATTTAGGTTAACTTAGAGGGATACTAAGAGCTGATTCCTTTACCCTGATGGCCAGCTGGTCTCTAAGGTGGTAGCTGCTGTTGTTATTGGGCAGAAAGGGATTCCTACTAGAAAGTCTGACCTTCCCTTGAACTGTCAGTGCTGTTAAGTTGTTGGTGATGATAGACGTTTTCTCCAGCCTAGTGCACTGGAGAATATTTTCCTGACCCATTTCTGCTTCTTCCATGTATCCACAGCATTTGAAAAATATTTTCTTTATCCTGTTCTTTAACTCTTATGATTAATAGTAAACCTAGTGATGAATGTGAACGCAAGAGTGGCAATTATAATTTCATTAATCACCTAATAATTGGGGTCCAGGGCTCAACTGTGACTTTAGACTTCCACATCCTAAGGAATTAAAGAGAAATTTCTATTAATCACCGTGTCCCAACTGCTGACAAGGCCTGTTCTAACAATAGATCTAATCATTTCAAGATGTGCTACAATTAGTGTGAGGATGATAAAGGAGTTCATAGTCTGAGCCAGCCTTCTGGTCCCGAGAGGTTGCAGGAAGGAGCCTCTCTATTACGCCAGTGATTTACCTCTAAATGCTATGCATTAAAGTCATGCTTCCCTGGAGATTTATAAATGTTTAAAGCTTTTAATAAACTTTACCTGTCTTGCGGAGTCTATTCAAAGCTGGATGGTTTGTTAACAGTTGGATATCTCTGTGGTGGTTTGACTTTCCAGTTCCTAGGTGGTTCACAGCCCCAGCCGGTAAAAAAAGGTGTTGAAATGAAGGAAATACCACGTTTATCAATCTGTGCATGGAAAAACATCTGGTTGCAATTCTCTCATTGTGCCTCAGCTTATTGATAAGGTTTGAGCATATGTGTGGTTAAATGGTAAATTAGGAAAGAGTGCTGTGCCTGATTTTGTGTAAATGAAGAGCAACTTTTAACAGCACTAACAGGCAGTTTGTCCAGCTATGTCTAAAATAGGAAAATGTATCTTAGGCTGCTATTTCAGACCTCCAGCTGGTAGGAGCCTTTTTTGTATAAATCTTCCAGAGAAATCCTTCAAGTTCACTGGCTCTCTCTTATCTGCCCTAAGTACAGAAATAAATGAAGCCACCAATGTGCAAGCAACATTCTGAAAATAAAGCCGCCATGCATAGAGAAATAATGAATTTTCTAAAATCTATATGTGGAGATAAGCCACAGGTATCCATGTTTGAGATACTGAAATGATGTAACTAAGGCAACTGGAATAATAATTTGACATCAGAAGGGAGCTGGTATAAATAGGATTTCAGAGAGATGTATACATTTTCCAGAGGTTCATTTAAACTCTTTTCAGCAAAAGTGAAAGTTGCCAGAAACATGAAAATCTGTTGAAGTTATCAACACTTAATGTTTATGTTTATCAGTCATTCATGTTTATGGTAAACCTCTGCAAAGATTTTGCTTTTTGAATACAAGATTATAAGTAATCTTCTAAAAACAAATAGAGCATTTTAAAGGTTTCCATATTAAACCTTCTAAGCCACAAAATGTGCGTGATTTTTTAACTGCTTCCGCATTGCAGTATTTGTAGGATATAGCTTTTGTAGGTGCCAGGGTATAGAACAACCTTCCCTATGCTTGGAAAAACTCAGCTAAGACCTGTTCTGAAACAAGATTATTGAACTAAATGTGCTAAGGCTGGAGAGACAATTAAAAGCAAACAGATTTTGGATGTCAATTTGATGTTTGAAGCAGGCTAATCATAGATGGGATAATTAATCTCATAGAACAGTATAATTATTTTACATATAGACAAAGTACCACCTGGATCATCATTTCAAAACTGTTAATTTGGAGGAATAGTTCTAGAGCTGTGCTCTTTCTATAGCACACCTTTATTTAGAGGAGTGGGTGCCTTGCTCTTCCTATATAGCCACCCTAAACAAAGGCATGAGGTCTTGTCATTCACTATCAGGTAGTTCTTAATGAAAAATAGAAATAAATGGAAAAACTGCACTGCAAGATGTCCCTGAACTGAATACATGGTTTTGAAAAGTTGCATTAAAATCCTGACCCTGTGATGAAGTGAATCGAGGTGAGTCTGAGTAGTTTAAAGTAATGATCTGCAGTGAAGCCAGCACAATCAAATACGTTGTTACTGACATGGAGCTTTGCAAATAATTTGGTGGTAAATAATTCAGTTAGTGTGAGTTTAGCTTCCTTTTCGACTTAAGAGACTGTTTGAAAGTGAGGGGTTTTTTTCCTGTGTGGTATTTTCTGTTCCTGTTGTTTCTTGTTTGCCTGTGAGGCACTGAACTGTTTGCTTTGGTCATTTGCTTCATCATAATCAAATCTTAGCCGTGTGGCTGTGGTGATGTTGCTGCTTGTGCCGCTTGGCGAAGCACACATCTTCGAGGGATGACTTGATACAGCTCCTGAAGCTTTAGGTGCTTAGTATAAGGAAACAGAATCTGTATCTTTAGTAACTAGGTTCAGTGGAGCTACAAGGAGCTACACCTCTTTGTGAGGCTCCGTTAAATCCTGGTTCTCTTGGGCGGGTTTTAAGAATTTTGCCCTTTTGCTGTGTGTAAGCAGGCGCCTCTTCTGTAAATGATGCTTCTGCTGATGGGAGAATTTGGAGCTTGTTGCCCATGAGAATTTGTACACAGAAATGCTGTTGGTTGGCAGCATGGCACAGTGTAAAGATTGGAGCAGTGGCCTTCAGAATTCAAGTGAATCGGGTTTTATGGGACATTCATTCGACTTTTATAATATTTGTATATGGTCTTTGAGCAACAATTATTTTTCCATGCAAATTGTTGAAATTAGGCAGGAAAATAGTGCCAGGATGTTTTAAGAGCAAAAAGACCAAGTTGTGCTTGGTTTAATATTCATGGATTAAGTTATATCACTTTGTTATTACAGGCAGAACAGGTGACTGACATCCTCTTTAATACAGGCTTGTTTTGATATGTAAGAATAGAAATAATTTTAAGATGATATATTTAAAACTCTACTGCTGTTATTACATCCCCCTTTCTCCTTCACGAAGAGACGCTTCTGATCTTTCCACTATCTCACGTTTTGCTGTACGTGAAATAATACAAGGAAAATATATCCGTGAAGAAAATACTCTGTGAAGAAAGGTTGACTGAGAAATTTTTTTTGCTTCAATAAATGAACAAAAGGTCTTTTGCATTCTTGTTAATTCATCGGTGTTCACCGCAAAATGACTGCATACAGAATTTTTAAATTTTTAAGTGGAGTTCAAACTTACTAGTCCACAAAGAGATCATTGGGATGGTCTGTGCATTTAAAATGATATTATAAACAACAAAAGTCTCAGCATAGAACAAATGAATGAAGAGAGCTGAATTTATATAACAGCATGGGAACAGAACGTGAGGAACAGCAATACTGAGGAGAAATGTTTCCAGAAAACAAATTACTTTTTAAACTGTTTGCTTACTATTACTGTTAGATTTTTGGCAAGGACTCCAAGTACTTAAAAGGCTCATCTAATACTTTTCTTACAAATATGGTTATTTTTTTTGTGTTCTTTTTGATACCGCCAACATTTTGTCAAGCAGGAGGAACTAACCCCAGAAACTAGTTTTGAGATTGAAAATAATCACCATCTTTGTATTTGCTACAGAATTACCACCTTTTGGCTCTGCTTAGGCAAATGCTCTCTTTTTCATTTTTCTGGCTAAAGTTTAGCACTGTGAAGGATGGTATAAAACCAACTTCTGTCTGTCTGTGTTCCAATGCAGCCCCCAGTTTGTTAGAAACAAACAGTCATGTATTGTTTTCTGATCCTTGTATTATGTAGCTTATATTATGTAGTAGCTGAAGGTGTTTGCTTTACATATCATAGCTATTTAATACTCATGGCCCTGATTTTTTTAAAATACATTTATACTCTGGTTTAATGTATTGAGTATTTAAAGAATTTATAATATTACAGAAAACTTACATGAATCTTAAAACAGTCATCTTGCTTTGCTGGTCATATTGAAGACCAGAGCACAGAAAATAAAATAAAAAAAGGTGTTTGTTTCTTCTTACAATACTTGGTTCCTTTTCTCTCCTAACACCATTTTCGTCATAGTTTTTTCCATACTCACACAGATTTCTCTATATGCTGCGTAAAAAATAAAGCAGTCTTGATACCACACCTTCAGAAAATGATACTGCAGATTAACATACTTCAGAATTACTCTGGAATGAAGCTTCTCAATGAGCAATGCTGTATATTGTAGTAAATGCATGTGTAAGTGGTTTTATTGCTGTGCATTTGAGATTGGCCTTCTCAGGTTCTCAGGGCAACCAATTTCTAGTACTCTTTTGGTCATGAAAAAGACTCTTGTGCTTTCTTCCATGAGTACTACAAATAATAAAATTTCCTTATTTGTCCCTTTCTTCTAAGGATTGAAAATAGAAGCAGCAGCAGCCGCTGTGTTACGGCAAGTATTGTCATTTGGGATCCTGCTGGCAAATAAATATAGTGTAGCAAAAAGGTGTCATTACGATGAGTCATTTTGCCCGGGTTATGGAAGGCTGTGATTCATTAGTACCAAGTACATGCTACAAAACATGACAACTACTGTGGTCTGAAGTTTTACAATAAGGGAGAGGCAAAAATAAAATGGATTTTAAGAAGATGGAGAGGGGAAAAGGAAGACCCTCTACCATCAGTTGAAGATAGTAGCTTTCATTTGGCATTTAAAATGAATATGGAGTAAAAATGAATGTGTAATAAGGAGAAGCTAAGTAAAATCACTATACAGAAGAATATCAGAAACAGCCAATATTCTTAAACCTTTACATAGGATCATTTTATGTCATTTATTATTGTTCTTTCACTGTATTTTCCAGTCATAGGAATCTCAGAAAAAAGACTTATCATACAGTTGGTGTGACAGATTTATGGTATCAACAACTCTTTATATGTTGGGATTTTTCTTTATTTTGTGTTTTCGTTTGTTTGTAATTGTTTTGGTTTTGTTTGGTTGGTTGTTTGTTTGGGGTGGGTTTTGGTGTGTTTTTTGTTGTTGTTGTGTGTGCGGTATTTTCTCTGTGTGTAGTTTTTGTTTGTTTCTTTTCTTTCTGTGAGAATATGTTCCTTTAAAACCTGTGCTCTGAAAAGACTTTTGGATGCTTTAGTGTGATTCAGTAAAGGCAGTCCCATAAGTCTTGTGGCACAAATAGGATTTGAAAATTTTGGGGGGGGGGGGAGGACTCCAGATCCCTAAAACTTCTCTTAAGAGCAGAAGGGTAATAAATACTAGCTAAAAGGAAAATTTTGTTTAAACAAACAGGAGACTATATTTTTGTGTCCTGCATCTTACACTTAGATTAACTTTAGATTCTCGAGCTTTCTCATTGTTTCAGCATATTTAATTTGCCCTCTCAGCAAATTTTGTTGAGGCTTTTTGCTTCCTGTAATGTAAGATGTCAAGTTCACCTTGAACTACAGCTGCATACCAACTGAGGAAATCTTTCCATTTCTTTAATTTTTGTCAGGTGTATTTGCAAGTAGGTGTAGTGGGTATGCAGTGTGGTGTTATAATGCTAGTTAGTAAGAAATGTTTGCTTCCTTTTTATTTTTTTCCTCTTTCCTCTGCTGGTGTTTTGCTCTAATGTGGAAGTTGTCTTATGGTTGCTAGAGTTGTCTTATGTTTCCTAGAGTTTGTTTTTGTTATAGATGCCATCTGTGGAACAACTTGGCTTCAAACTATATGGGGGAATATACAACATTTTCAATAAAAGTAATTCCTGTGTCAAGACATGGGCATGTTATGGATTGTAAATTTTGACTTTACTGATGACCTCTGCCATGTTTTACTTGCTGCCCTGTGCAATCCTCTGTTGAGCAAAATACTGTCATTGTTATTCGTTAAAAAGTTCAGGACATCATTTCAATATTAGAAGGAGAAAAATTTCTCAGTCTCTTTTCCTTCATACATTTTTCTGCTTTTTCCACTCTGCAGTTTTTTTTTACTCACTGTGTAATGAAGGTGGCCTGGCTATTTTCTTGCCTTGTAAATGTAGTATCTTATTAATAATCTCATTAGCATTCTTTTTTAATGAGTACTGCAATTCAAATATCAGAGGGGAGCTCGCTTGCCCAATTACTGTCATTCCTTTCCTGAAGACTATTATGATACAGAGTGTTTTTATTTATTTGGTCATAAATGCAGCAGCAGCCGGGAGCCCCAGCTCTGTACTGGGTGTGACAATCTCACCATTACTGATATTTTCATAACAATTTTTCTTGACGTGAGCTTTCCACATCCCCAGTGCAGAAGTTGCCTTAAGGCAAAGGTGATGGGGCTGTAATGCTGGGTACCACCTTGATTGGTGAGACTGCCATTCAGGTCTAGCAGAGGTGCATCTTGGGGTGCAGGGGAGGCTGCGTGGCACAGCTCTGATCTTACCAGCAGGACACATCTCGTGGAAGAGACTGGTGTCTTTTGTATGAAACTTGATGGGCCTGTCATACAGAACCTCTAACTATTTTGTGAATTGTAAAGTCTTTACAGATCAGCACAGTCAGCTATCTGAATCTGAGAGCTTCGTACTGAAAGGCTTCCATGGGCAAAAGCATATGTCCTGCACCTGTGAAGCTGAGAATGAAGAGGGGTTATTAATTCACAGACAGGAGTTTTGACTGCCTCTGTTCCCACAGAGGTGGACTTGGGCTGGATGTACATGTCTGTCTAGAAGCCACCCAGCAAGGGCAGGCTCTTGTCACTCACACTGCCCTGCACTTATATGCAGATTGGGATTACAGCAGCACAGGTCAGGCACAGTGGAGAGCTACAGCCTGGGAGCCACACTTGAAGCACGTGAGGTTCAAGGGTGTATCAACCACCTTTAGTATGTTATTTCCTTAGATGCTTTTGCATCCTCCACTAAGTCCTAGAGGCAATGGAAGAGATGTAGCCAGATGGTGATTCTTTATTGGTGTAGTGCAGCACTTCATCTGCATTAGGCTGTGAAATGATGGTAAGGTGACCTCCTCAGCACAGGGAACACTTTGGCTGCCTGAAGTCTGCTCAGACTTACTCAGGTGATAGAAAATTATTTTCTAGCTTCTGTCACTAAGTTCAAGCAGCTTTACATAGAGATGGTTCTGCTGGGTATTGCCCCATTTAATCTTTTGCCAACTGACAGCCAATATGAATGACAGCCTTGGTGCTTTGCATTTCTTGCATTAGTGTGGCAACGTCACATGCAGTGCTTCTCCATTGATGGTGAAGTATTTTCATCTCCTGGTTGTTGATCAACATTGTAAATGTTACTAAAGCAAATGTTTTAGAAATGCCCTTTCATTACAGCTCTCAGATGATATTCCATATGCATCGCGTGTCTCTGTTTTACTGAACAATGGTATAGTAAATAGAAGTATTTCATCTCTGAATTGTTAACACATTGCCTGTGAGTTTTTGGAGAATCACTTGTTTATCATTTGATTTGTCAAATTAGCTCAATGAACAGATGTGCAGACTTCATATAGTAAGATTATGCATTAAACACAACTTCTATAAAACTATTATCATGACCTAATCTTTGTAATGCTTATGCTTCAAATGACCTCATACTGTAGATTTACCTAATAATGGGATATTTTGGATTGAGAGGCAGGACTTTCATTTTTTTTCTGCTGATCACCCTTCCTGTTGTAACTGAGATCAAATCGCTCAATGAGCAAACCTTTCCAACAGTGTCTGTGCAAGAAACTCTCAGGCACAGCTGTTTATTTTTGATGCATCAGTCTAACCATAACCAAATATTTTGTTTCTTAAATCGCAGGCTATTGTGACTAAGCTCACTGTGGCTGTGGCACCCAAAGAAACTGTCCTGGCAATGCTCTGTACAATGACACTCTTTATGTTCCTTTGTTTCATCAGAAATGATAATTTGTTTACTTAAAAAAGTATCATCTATTTTTCAATCTTCATTTTCCTTATCTTTGGGAATGGCTGCAGTTCAGTGAAGGAGAGAGTGATCTCATATGTGACACATACATAAAATATTATATATATATAAAAGGATACTAAAGGTTAGTTGATAATTAGTTGATGTATGGGTGTTTTCTTGTGAGGCTTAACCAGATGGTATTTTTACTTCTTATGCCATCCTTAGGTGAAAAGTTAAATGCAAAGCATTATAATGAGAATGATAAATAGCATATGTCAGGAATGTAAGTGCACAATATGCAGTGCAAAAGATCCTGAAGTATGGCCCAAAGCAGTCTGTAACCCTTTATGCCACGAACAGAGGACTGCGTGACTCAGCCATGTACAAACAAAGGCAAATGGTTGACAAACACTTTTGGTATGAACTTCGGAAAAGTCCTAAGGATTGAGTTTTTCCTCCCACAGCATAAAACCCATCTGGGATATAGCTCCTCTCCTTTATGTTGCTGTTCTATCCTCTTAACAAAACATATTAAAATGGAACTTGTGTGGTTTAAAAATGAGTTAGCACTGATGTGATAGTTTAATTCTTTACTGTAGAAACTCTGTGAAGAATATCAAACTATTAACTCGATTTTATAGAATTATTAGCTTAATGTAATCAGTCGCCCACCTTTTCCATTCACTGGAGACTCTATTAGGCAAGGTGCAAAGGATTATGGGAGGATGAGGATGAACTTTCCTCTTCCCCATTAGCCCCATGACCAATGTTGTAAATATGTATTACGAGTGAAGTAGTTACTGAAGCCAAGAAGGTGAACTAATTCTAACTAGATGTTCAAACCAGAATGTCAATCAGCATGATCACTGCAACTCATCACGCTTCGCTCCCAGCAGATGGTCTGATAGCACACTTGTAATTTATTAGCTAATGTGAGACACCATATTGATTTAATACTCTGTTTGTTATACCGGCTTGCTGCTATGTGGTGCAATTTTGCCATGGAGCATGACCTCAGTGAAATCAGCTTTAGGTCTATAGCAGCACTAATATAAATCATGTGTCTCATCAAAACACTCCTAAATGTTGACTGGTAATTAAAATTTGCATGGAGATGGGTGTATCCTGCCATCCACATGAGCTGTTTTATATATGAGCTGTTTAGTATATTTGCATTAGTTAAACTTTAGGCTCTTCATAAAGTTTTGTAAGGCTCTGTGCAGTCCTTATTTAAATTGTTAAGAATCAATATATTCAAAATCGCATGACTCTTAATTTTACAATATTTCAGGAGAGAGATAAATGTCTAACAGCCTTTGAAGATCTGAGAATTTTATTTAATTTTTTTTTTCCTAAAAGTCTTTTATTGCTTGTATGAAAATTCAAAACTTGATGGATTTTTTTATTTTTTCTTCCAAGCTAAGAAAGTCTCAAGTTTTTTTAAATGGAAGGAAAAGCTGGGAAGGCACTTTTCCCATTACCTTACAATTAATATTTTATTTATATTACTTGCATGAAGTGTGTCTCCATCAGTCTGAGATCTGTGGTCAAGTCTTTCCATTTAACTGCAAGTTCTCAAGATTCCCTGGGGATGTGGTATCCAATATTTCTATTAAAAGAGAGCCCACGCAATAGAGTTTGACTTCCCTAAGGAAAGGAGAATCAAGTTTGCACAGACTGCTCTGTAGATTCATAAGCAAAAGGGGTAGGAGGAGGGAGGTGTGAGATTTATGTTCACTTAGGAGCAAGACTGGATGACGATCATGACCTTCAACATGGGGTCAGTAGTCTTCATCAGGTCATCTCTGTTAGGTGAATGATTTCACAGTCTGTAAACAGACAGTTACATAGGTCCTTGGTTTTCCAGCCTGCGGAGACTGGGAATTTCATGACTACACTTTGGATAGTGCTCTTCTTTGTACTTTTGCAAAGCATCTAGTTTCTCTTAACCACACCTGAATTTCTGTGTGTGTGGGTAGGACGTTGTTCTTTGTCTCTGGGGGAGTTTGTTTGATAGATAGCCACCTCTGAATTATGCTCCAGATCAGTACAAAATCTCCCAAATTTGTACAGATAACAAAGATAACCCTTGTGAATAAAAGCCAATAATCAATTTAAAATAGCAAACTACTCCCTCAAATTTTAAACTGATCTGTATCTTTATTGCATCAGAATTTATCACAGATGTGTTGAAGAACTGAGAGTTGACGCTTGTAGATAGATTCCTTTAATTAAATTTCTAGCTTTTAGATGGGAATAACCAACATGTATTTATATGAAATTTGCATACCAAATTCCTTCTTCAGTAACAGAAGGAGAAAGAAAATTATTTGTAGCAGTCTTCACTGACTTTACTATTTGCTAATTAGTTTCTAGTACTTAATGGAATAGATGAGATTATGGAATTAAACCAGTGCAGCTAGCAGTGTTTTGCCAGACAGTTAGGATTTAGAGATACGGTGAAAAAAGTTAGTAAACAGTAATTGATAAATGACAGCTTGGATTAATTTCAGAATGGAATGCTCTTTCTTGCAGGTACGATAGTTTCTGAATATTAAGTGGACGTTTCCTAGGCTCTGAATTCTGAAGAGCTAGTTAAATTAGAGTGTAGGAATATTTAAAAGCAAGATTATAGATTTTTTTTTTGCCTTTTTTTTTGCCTTTTTTTTTTTTTTTGCCTTTTTTTAACAAGAATTTCCCTCCTTCACATATTATCATCATCTTAGTATTTAGGATCTGTGGTGAATAATGAAACTCAAGTGGCACTGGAAAATGTACTGTGCTTAACACTTTGTAAAAAGGTGTAGAAATGAGGAACAGGAAAGCAATGCAAATGTGGCTTGTGCCAAGGAAATGTATGTGATAGGTCAAGTATAGAATGATGTCTTGTGTGCTAATGAAGTCACCGTATCTGTGAGCAGACAAGTGTAAACTTGAGCAAAATCTGTTATCAGTTTCACACATCGGTGGTAACTGAGAACAATGTGGATTGGGTTTGATAGGTGTTCTGACCTGAGACGTGACCATATCCAAGAAAATCTTAATTATGGTTAAACAGCTCATAATGAGTTCCTTCTAAAATTACAGACAAAATTTACCAGTTTAAGAACATCATCCCTAGTACTTCACAAACTTTGTGTGTAAGCCTTGAGGCGTATGCACTGCTTTTTAACCAGGTCTGAATTAGGTAATGGCTAGCAAGGATAAGAATCAAAAAATTGAGATGGCAGTTTCTGGAGTATTTCTGGGTTTTGTGCAGTCATGGGGACCACTCCGTCTTTGTGTCCTCTGGGATGATAAAGCCAAACACAGATGCTTACCTCTGACTATCCCAGTCTAGTCCTAAGAGTAGATAAAACATGATGATGCCAATTTAAAGGTATTTATAAACTACTTGTAACAAGAAACCAAGAAAACACCCTAACATAAGTTAGTTACTTACATGCCTATCTATCAGCAGTTAAAAAATAATACAATTATGGGTCAGTTATTTCTTGTGCTGATCAGGCAGTTGTTATATCTCTCTGAAAACGAGTTAATGTTTCTTCTCAAACTGGGATCATGCTAAAGATTATAGAAGACCTTCAGAATGAAACTCATTTGAAACAGAAAATTAAATGTTAGTTACATGTGATTGAAGATGAGATTTTTTTTTTTTCCCCCCGAGATCCTTTTGTTTGATACAAATGTGCTGATTTCTGTGAAACAAGTAATTTCAAGTGCTAACTCTTTGATACTCATCTTGTGAGTAATTTTCAATCTGACTTTATTTCCCCGCCGATAATATATTTCCTGCTGTTTGGAAACTACATGCAGCTGGTAACATCACTTTGAAATATTCTTATATTAAAATGTAATACACAGTGATAAAGGGAACTAGGCTGATGTTAATTCTCAGTTTAACTGTGCCAAAAATTAGTGACTAGGAGTTGTAAAGTAATGAGAGGGGCTCTGAAACAAATGTGGTGATAAAATGATGATGTGTTTGGCCTTTGCTACAAGGGCACCTGGCAGATCTGTGTTCATGTTGCCACTGAAAGGACTTGATCGATCCTAAATTAGGCTTGTCTTGCCTAGGTCCACAGGCTGTTGCCCTTATTTTTTATGAAGAACAAAGGTTTTACAGTATAGTCAGCTTTTCACATGCATGACAAATAGCCAGTCACTGGCACGAGCTCCATGTCCTTAACTATGGAACTGAGAGAAAATTCCAAATGAAATGTCAGTTTAAGGTTTTAATATAGGCAAAGTAATCTACTTATCCTGTTTGGTTTTTTTCAGTAATGAACTAAATTTAAATGGCTATAAAAAAGATCAACCAGAACTAGTAACATCTGGTGGAGTCTTTATAAACAAATATAAATAAAAGACCCTAGGGACCGTTAGGCAGTTCACCACCCTGACCACCTTGACATCCTGTAGCTTTGTTGGAGCTCTCTACAGCCAGAAACCAGACCAGGAAGTGCCTGACATCACCACAGCCTCAGGTGTCCTCTGGCAAGTGAAATGAAGTGATCTGGTAAAGACCTGATAGGTAAAAGCTGAGCTTAAAATAAATGAACTCGTTTGGCTGAAAGTGATTAAGAAAAACAGAGATCTGGAGGGGGTTTGTCAGTGGGGATTGGGCTAATTTGGTGGAAAGACAGCTCCTTCAGAGGACACTGCTGGAGTCAGAGGAGGGCACAGCCTAATACTTCCAAATTAATAATGTCTGAAAACAGATTTGAAATCCCAAGTGGTTTCTCAAATTGGTCTTTTGCTTAAATAAGGTAAAAAAATGGATTTTTATGTAAGAGCTGACCATTAGGGAATTACAGGAGGAAATAAGTATTCCCCAAATGATATATGCTGGCTTTATGCACATCTATATTGAAAAATATTTTTAAAAAATAATACACCAGGAGATAAATTGTGACTTGATTTTCAGGATGCTGATTAATTTGGTGCTCAGTGTACATTTCCCAAAAAAGGTTAATGAATCTGTTGAACTAATGAACTTTTCTTAATTAATACAAGTTTCAATTTTCTCAGAGCAAGGGCATTAGAGAGGAGAGCAATGAATATCACACAAATAAGCACACATTCACCACATTTTTGTCAAATTAAAAATGCATAGAGGACGGAATTATTTTGATGCCTTTATACGAGACGCTTGAGTGGATCTGTACACATCTATGTAAATATGCCTAGATATTTCAGGACTATCACAGGGTATTTTTATAGGTAGAATTGAGGTTTTGTCCTTCTGAGACTCTTTGTGTAGCAATTTCATGGAGCTGAAATTCCTGGGGGGGGGGGAAATCATTACTTCTCTTACTTAAAGTGGCCTGCAGATCCTAAGGTGGAAAGGTTCCCACTCTGCGCAGAGGCTTTTTTTCCCTCACTAATGTCTGACACTAAATCACCCTCAGGCCCCGAGCAAATGGCCAGCCTTGTAAAAGAGCGTGTTCACCAAAGTGCTAAACGAGAGGTGGCAGGAGCTGAACAGAGGAGGATTCTCGGAGGAGCCAGGCACGCACCGCTCCGTCTTTGCCCGAGGTGAAGTTACAAAGTGGTTCCTATCACCAAGACGAGCAGGTAACCGAAATAGGAGCTCAGTAGCTGGGAATGTAAAAGTCGTTCCCTGCCCCTGGCCGCTCATCTCCAGAGCAGCTGTCGGCAGCATGGCCGGAGCACTCGCGCTGACGTGAAGGCGTCCGGAGCCCTCCGAGGGCTTCAGGAAGCATATGTTCAGATGCAAACTTCCCTCTTGCCCTGCCAGTGTCACACTGTACCTTTTCATCCCCAGGTATCCCACTAAGCATTTCATGGCTTTACAACGTACTAGGAAATTATTTCCTTCACTGATTTGCTGCCGACTTTTGACTCAGTTCCACCTTTCAGTATGTGCTTTGGACAGTACTTTATGAATTCTCTTTTCAGAGTCCGAATTTCCATGTGAAATCATAAGGCTCAACTGAAGCCAAGTGGCTGGCGTATAGCTTGTGATTATTAGAGGGCAGATCCTTCAGGTCTCTTTTATGTTTCATAGTCTAAGTGAAGCAAACTTTTCAAGAGTGCAAGCTGCATGTACATCTTCAAACCAGGGAAATTTTATTTCCCCTATAATTATATTAAATGCTTTAATAAAGAAAAAGGTATTAGATCATTCCTATTTATAAAAGTCATATTTATGCTGTTATTCTGCAAAGTAGCTATTAAGGATTGTCAAAGATGATTTGTAAAATAGGAAGCTAGATCTTAATTATGTAGACTTTTGCGGTTAGCAGGGCTCCTTGTTACATCCACTTTCTGAAGCAGGAAATTTATTGAGCTCATACACCAAAGTGAAGTAACAGGGTGTGAGGGAGAGGAAATACGGCCGTTGTGAAGGGTCATTCAGATGGATGTTCTGCTCTACAGAGTTACTTTTGAAATGTAGTCCAGGCCATCCTGTGCTTGGGTAGAACTGCCTGCCTTTTGAGAACCTTAAATACAGTTTCAAGAGTCCCTTTTTATTTTAGCTCATGGATGCGTCAGCTGAAAGATCCCTCTCATTTTTTCTTTCCTTAAATTGTCTTCCAGTTTCTTGGAATGAGCTTTGAAGTAAGTCCGTGATGCTTTACGGCACTCCTGTATCAGTATACGGTCCTACACCAGAGTTACCCTTGCTGATGTGTAGGATTATGATGAATATGGAAAGAAATCCCTGTCTCTTTCTGCTTGCCTGCTTGTCTGCTCAGAGCTGAGGGTCTGCAGGGGAGGAAGTAAACCCCTGTCAACACCAGGCTTGGAAGGGGCTCACAAGGAGTAACAGGGAGCCATGAATCTACACCTGTTTCTATTCCAAGGGTGGGCGTGTACCTGTGACTTGGTTGATACTGAAATAATTTTACATAATCTTTTAAACTCTTCACTTTCTTTCAATAGAGATGGTCCCCTCATGCTTCTAATAGAATGCTTATGTTTTATAAATGCTTTTATGTTTTTAAATTTGTTACATTATTTTGTAATCAAAATGAATTACTTTTTAGTTTTCTAACTTAACCTGTTAAGCAGTTATTTACCATACACAAAAAGCATTAGGCAATCAAACACAGAAATTCCATGTCTTTGTTCTCTTTTAAGCTAGTTTTGTTATTTACAGTCTGAAGCGTTGATGGACCTACTCTATGAATTAATCTTTTAAGTAACAAAGTTTCTAATTCTGCTACCCCTCTCACTATTATATATGGCATTTAAAGCCACTTCTGAAGAGTTTATATATATTTAAAATAAATTAGGAGAAAAATTTGAAGTATGGTTTAGAGAGCAACAAATACGACTGGCCTCTTCAAACTGAAAAAAAATCCCTTACCCTCAACTTTATATGTGTATTTAAAATCACAAGCATTATTTTAACAAGATAACATTATACAGTTAATATTGTGTTAATTATAATTAACAGCACGCTAGCAACAAAGTATAGAAAATGGAATTGACTTCCTTGCTTCGTATTTATCGGCATTGTTGTGCTTCTGTTTTCAATTCCAGGAATTGTATAATTGATGAGGTTCTATGTCTCTGATTAACCTTACCAAAGGTACATGGAACAGAGGGGAAAGCCATTATATTTGTGTATTTTTAATAATTCACACTTCAGACAAAGATCTTAATGTACATTGCTTTTAATGTACAGCCATTTGTGCAGTCACGATTCCTTCTGAAGCACTAAGAGCGTAGATCCATCCGCGTGGCTGCTCAGTTAGCAGTATGGATTGAGCAGCTGCTAGAGGAGCAGTATAGACGTGCACGCAGTAATCAAATGCTTCCTTTGAACGGGAAGCTGTAAAATAAAGCATCTTTAGAATGCGAGTGCTTTGAAAAGGGGTGTGTGTTTCTAACGTGCACAATGAACATAGGAAAAATCAATGCCAGGAAGCAGGTTAATGCCCCAGCTCCTTTCATAGTACTTTCAGGATACTTAGGTGGATGCCAACCAGTAAAAAGATAAAATGTTTTTTACTCCATTGAAGGTCCAAGTATCTCCAGAGGTTGAAAAACAGACAGCTCTTGTGAGCCCCTGTTTTTCTCCCCAGCATTTATGGGAAATCAGGCATATGATGATTAATCCTTGTGTTACGTTGATTGAGCTGTTTGTACAAAACCAGCTCTGTTAATCCACAGCTCCATCTGTAGAGAATACAGAATATTCAGGCACTATAATGGAACAATCAAGAAAAAGCAGTTCACATTCTTCCTGGGAGAGAACTACGAGAACACAGTACAAAAGTAAGCAAATGAAAATGTTACCTAAACATTAAGTGACAATATTCCTTTAGTGCTTTTGTAAGACTTTGTTCCAAAGTCCATTCCCTCTAGTATTCAGCAAGCGTATCTGTGTTTTGAAAATAAAATTTGGTTTGCTACGCTCATTTTTAACTTGTGTAAATATTTGCTTGTATTTTCATATTTAAGTACGTTGTATTTCTTCTTTCCACTGTCACAGATGTAGGCAATTTTCTATCCCTTCCCCCCAGCATTTTTTTGGCAGCTAATGAATGCAGTCCTTTGGATCTCATCTGATCTTTGGCAGGATATCTGGAATTGATGTCCTAGGATGTGTGTAGCTAGCTCAGTAATGATGTTACAGGAAAACTAAACACTCCAAGCTACAAAGCTCTATTCAGAAATTTTATCTCTCATCCAGAGGCAAACTAAAACCTGCTGTAGTCCCATGAATCAGAAAATGAATATTCAGTAATACACGCGGATAGCCAAGGGAATGAGAGGGTGATCCTCCAAGGAAAGCACGATACCAGCGAGTCAAAGTGCTTGGACTCCTTGCGAGGGGATTGTTATATATTCTTCAACAAATTGCTTAACTGTTTCTCCATTGTCCCGACAAAGGAGGAGTGCAATGATGTCATACAAAGTATTGTTAGTATATGGGTTTACATCCATATTCAATATCACAATTCCACTGTGAGGGACTGGAAAGTCAGTTTGCATTTCACCTGCTTAAAGCTAATTCCAGCTTCTATGGGAGTGCTACAGCAATCCCATCTCGGATTTATCCAGGATGCCACCAGGTGCCAAGAGCTATCAAACAGTGCCTGAGCTGATGTGAGACAGGTAGAGGACTCTGTCACTCTCCTCGGCTCTTTGGAGTAATTCAGTAAATACTTTTACCTGTGTCAGTTGCAGGTAAAACCTACGGTGGAATTACTTGTCTGTATTCTCACTAATCCTTTGCCTGTCAGCTCTCATCAGGCATTACATTCTGCCTGCCTTAGTAATTTCCAACATGCAAATTCTTTGGTTGATGAAGTGCTGCTAGACTGTCTCATATGGGTGTATATTATGGATTTGGGTGTCATATAGTAATCTTAAAGTAATAGTTCTCTTTGTAGTTTGGACACTTTCTAGCCCAGTTTTTAACAGCAAATAATTGAAGTCCTTTAGATATTTTTTGTATGGAACTAGACATTTGTATATTGGTTTCTACTGAAACATCAAAGAGCCAGCGTTCCAGTTTTCAGTGGATGAAAGTGTGCTCCAGCACAAGTTGTTAGGTGTGTAATGCTCTGATACGTTTTATATGATGGTGACTGCAGTGACAGTAGCAGCCCTAATGCTTTACTGAAATCTAGCTACCTGGAGCCTGGGCAGCAGCAGTCATTTTACTGTTAAAACTCTGTCTAAAAGAGCAAGACAAAAAGATGAGCTATTTTATATCTCTATCTACATGCTGAAAGAGAATAAATAGACTGTAGCTACGTCCTCCAGTTTCAGCTAGGACACGTCAACTTTTTAAGAATCTTGTTCAAAATCTTGTTAAAACATTTCATTTACACAATATTTCAGCTACTGTGCTGGTTTAATTCTGATGTGGTATATTGTGCTGTCTTAAGAAGAAGACTGAATCATTAGGTTAATTTTATTATGTCATATAATTAACAAAGTACTAATAAAACAGTGTGCTGTGTATATTATGTTTGTTGTAAAGATGGGATGATAATTCAGCCATCCATGGATTTTAATGCATTTAAAGTAACTTCTCTACCCTGAGCAGTGAAATAAAGGTATTGTCTAACTATTGCCTTTTACTCATGCTGAGCACCATTCTTCTTCTAAGCAGTCCTGTTGAACTCAAGGCAAAGTGCAACCCAAAAGATAAAAACCACAGGTTGCTGAGGGACCTACAAGTTCCGCAGCAACTGGAATCTCTACTTCTAAACTGATGTTCCCTATCTGGAAATAGTTCAAGTATTTGCAGTCAAAGGAGGCTTTGTCCAAGACCACTTGTTTCAAATGTCTGACTGTTAACGTTTAAACATCTTCTGCTGTACATGGAAAGCCACAGATCTTGACTAGGTACTAAAATGTTCCCCCTTCATATGACTTGTTGTCTGCATAGGTGATACAGGGCTTGATATATTCCACTCTGCTTCCAGCCCCAAATATTGTTCCTATAATTTCCATTGAATACACAAATCTTTCAAAAGCTGAAGCTTTAGAAACTATTCATCTGAGGAAGTATGGTTTCCTCCCTAGTGCCAACCACTATCCTATATACATTTGTGATGAAGAGTTTATTCCTGTCTCTGGGAGATTATTCAAGCTGAATCATCATAAAGATGCATGGTTACTACACACATCATGAAATACACATGCGTGCACATCTATACAGTAGAGAGAGCAATTCACTCTGGAGTAGTGTTTACTACAGAGCTTTGGAAGAATAGGGGTGAGTTTAGGTTTAGTAACACATTTTCCAGAAAGGTGGTGGTGGAGCTAATAATTGGTGTCCTCACACCTGACATGTACTCAGCCATGGATCTAAGAGTAGCAAAAGTGGAAGTGTGATATTGCCTCACCAAGTTGAATTTGGAGAGGGGGACAGAGAAAAATGGAGTATGAAATGTGGTGGACAGAATAGCCAATGAACAGAATACTTGAGAAATAATATAGAAAAATCCTCTCCCCCTCCCCAAAAAGTCACATAAGCCCAGGTCCTACCTCATTCTCAGCAACCAAAGCCAAATCATTTTTCACTGAATAAGGATGTAATATATTTCTGAGTGGAATAGGAATTCTTAAGCTGTCAGTTTGTTCCAGTACTTTAAGTGCTGGAAGCCCAGAGTACTTGCCAAAAGTACTTTTGTGCACATAATTAGGCTTTTAATGTAAAATCAGATCTTTGTGGATTTCTTTCTTTCATGGAGCTGTGACTGTGTAAGGAGGGTGTTTTGATAAGCGTGACTGAGCGACAGTGTCTGTTTTTAGTACTGTTAATAGGCTGGAGCTCGTGTCAAAGAGAACATATGTATCTCTTCGTCCAGCCACCTTTTTTGGCTGCTCTTTGAGCAGTGATGCCAAATAAATGAATAAATTTTGTCAGTCCTTTCAGGCCATCAATTAACTTAATTTCTTTTTGTTAAATATTTTCTTATTACTCTAGGGGTGCAAACACTTTCTTGCACAAGTGTGATTTTCAGATTCATATGCATTTCTAGCGTATTAAGCAAAGCCCTTTTCCTTTTTAGCAGGGTGTGTGTACGCTTGCTTAAAAGTAGAATACTCAATTTTTGTTATTTTTTGGAGTGTACAATTCCATATAATTCTGAGAGCTTCCAATAACCAATATGTAGTTTGTACCCTGTCTGTGCTGCTCTTGAAGAGTTTCTTCAGCTTCATTTCTCTAGTTATTTAAATGCTTATTCTCTAGTATTTAAATGCTGGTTTAAGAGGTTGTTGCTGCTTTTATCTTTTTTCCAGTGAGAGAAGAACATGGATAATGGGGTTCATTACAATGCTGCTCTATGTACTGAAGTGACGACTGAGTTAAAGCTAGTGGAAATAATTTCAGGACCAGGGGACCACATTAGTCTTTCTACAAGCCCAGTGTGCTGAAGAGACTTAGGAAAAGGTTGGATGATCAGAACAAGCACAAGAGCTGGGCAGCAGTTTGTAGTTCAAGGTACAGGAGGTAAAGGTAGAAGAGCTATAGCCTGCAGGAAGGTGGACAAGGCTTCTCTTGGTCTGCAACCTCAACTTGCTCTTTGGCCCTGTGTTTCTGCAATGAAGATTAGAGCTCTTAGATACAATATTAGAATACCTATTGAGTAATTGGGGTACCAGCTGGAAAGCATCCATCCTTCTCATATCCTCTCATAGCTTATCTGTCTCATAGGAGTAGTATGGCAAGATTAAAAGGCAGTTGTGTTACAGGTTTTTACTTGTATTCGTGCTTTTAATAAGAGCTGTTTGAAAATATAACACTCTATCTTCACACAATTGTGTGTATTCCAGAGGGAAGGCTGTCTCTGGGAGAAGGCATCAGAGTACGAATACTGCTGAATGATACATTTATAAGTTGCTTTATTTTCTTAGGAGTTTCTGTTATACTTTCCTCTTTTAATACCTAAATTTTTCCATGCTGTAATAGGCTCATATTCTTAAGACCTTTGAGAAGGTGTGATATTACTTTGATCTCATAGGCTGGACAGCACAGCAAATGAAGCATAGCAGACTTCCTTAAGTAGTCTTAAGGTTCATCTGGAAATGGGGCATGTATATCACTATTTGTTCTATGTGGGTGCCTTTTTCTGGGTGCATACATGTGAACAGAGCACAGAGAAAGCAAACTCCTAGCTAAGGCAATTGAGTCATCAGAGAATCTGGATTTTTCTTTTCCATTGTGCTTGTAGATATCTGGCATGTGTGCGGGTGTGTGTGTTGAACACTAAGACAACCACTGAAATTCTTTAGAGAGGCTGAGAAACAGTAAGCGATAAATGGGATTATTGACCCACTTTAATAAATGGCCTGTTGAAACAAATCATTTATGTGCATATAGTATTTCTTCTATACTACATAAAGTCTCCAATGTGGGCTTGACAGATTTGTTCAAAGAAAATATTTATTGTAACCTGTACTATGAAACACGTCTTGATTATTGATGTTTCTTGTTTTTGCTGGTAGAGAATGATATTATTGCTTTTTTTTCCCCCCCCCCGTTTTTCTTGCTTTCTTTTTGTTTTTTTTTTTTTTTATTTTTTTTTATTTTATTAATGTGTTGTTGATTGGTTTTTTGTTAGTGTG
>JANHGN010011279.1:228581-313782 GCA_024605025.1 Megaceryle maxima
AAAACAATTATTACTTATAGGCATCTAACAGGAGTCCTGATCATTTTTTTCTTGCAATATTACTGATATTTCTGTTGATGCATTATTCTTAACAGTAAAGAACTTGGTGTTTTGCAGCTTTATTGCAGTGCTCCATACAGTAGTGCCTATGTGAGTTTGTATGATGAGCTTACTGAACAGTGATGTTCTTCTCTTTGCTCCCAAGGTTATATATCCCTATTTTTCTTCCACTTCTTTTTATAGGGAAGAAAAATATGCTTAAACTTGTGTTTTAAATATGATTCAACTTGGTCTTTTATTGTTATAATTTACCCAGAGCTTAGAGGGCTTAATAAACAACTTTTTTTGGGTCAGCTATACAGCTATATGATGCTGAGGCAGCATAACACACTTTTCTGCAGCAGTTACCTTAATTAATAGGGCCCTTGCATGCTTTCCATGAGGTCCTCAACACTAGCTTTAAAAAAGCCTCCTGATTCTTTAACCTTTCAGATCAGAAGGGTGTTACTGGAGGAAAACAGCTGCTTAAAATAAAAAACAGTCAAAATGGCTTTAAAAAAACTTTGAGAATATAAACACATTATATATATGTATAAAGACATTATTGGAGAGCTGCAAGTATGGGGAAAGAAGGAATCTCAATATGCAGTCTGTTCTAGGGGGCTAAGCTTGAAGATGTACAAGATGGTTCATTGAGATTTTCTTGTATTTTCTAAAGAAACAAATATATCTCTTGTCTGTGTCATTGTCTGTTAAAAAAATGCTAGTGTGAGTAATATTTGATGCAATATATTTCTGTTTGTTTGCATCTGCATGACATTTTGTTAAACATAAAAGCAAATGGGAAAATAAGGTGCATCAGGGGGATGTTATGGCTGAGAGGGAAGTTTATCACTGAGCTGTCATTGACAACTGAAAGAATTCAGACTCAAGTGTCACACGATAACACATTGCTAACAGCAACTTACTTAAGTGTATCATTCTGAATTTAATCTATGTGCTACCTTCAAGGTTAGTAGCTAGAGGATACTTGGGATCAAAGGCAGAGTATGAAAGAATCTATTAGAGTCTAAACCAAGTGCTTAACTTAGATGTTGAAATGGGTTTATCACCTGAATCCAGTCCAATGTATCTGTGTTTAGCACTGAGTCTGTTGTAGTGTTTTGGTTGTCTGGAAAATGGTCCCGTTCTTGAGGACAAGGCAATATGAGTATCCTCATCACCAAGAGAATGACGCATGGACTCAGCTGAATTGGGTACTCAAGAACAGTTGAATCCCAAGAACCCACAGCTGTGGTAACTTGCTCTGTAATGTTAGATCAGGTATTTTAAGGAGAAAATCATTTCTAGGAAGCCGAAGCAAAGCTTTGGTGTTGAAAATTTAAGGAAGAGAATAAAATGATAGGAAACTGTTCCATTGCAAATGAAATTTAGCTTATTACTTTTACTTTACATGTTAAGCCAATTTTTACTATCTTTATATTTTTCTTTTCTCCAGAGGAACTAGCTAGTCCACAGACGTGATATTGGTTCCACTTTCTCCTTAGCTGGTTTACCAATTGTAAGGTTAACTTATCAACAAATATGTTTTTGCGTATTGTGGGTCCATGAACAAGCTCCTGTTGACACAAGCATTCAGTAGCATTGTCCAGGATCAGCTTTGTATGTCCATATTAATTGAATAGATTTCAAAAAGCTCCTCAAAGATACGCTTGAATGTACAGGCTGCTGAATATGCCTGTAGAAAGTCTCTTGTAGAATAACAACATTAAATTGGTCATCAGGGCATCGCAACTTCCAAACATCTGCAAACCAAGATCTTCTCTCTGTATGGAGGAACAAGCTGTATAGCTTCTAACTGCTAAAATTGTAAGACATCTATTTCAGCAAGCGACTTAATAGAACTGAGGAGAAAAGAAAATGTTACCCTGCCCATGATCATTTAAGAGAAATATTTTTATACTCCCTCACAAGGACCTTGCTGGCAAAGAAAAACGTCAGGTAGGGGTTGAAACATGCAGTGTGGTCAAAGAAAGTCTATGAAGAGCAACTCCATTTAAAAGAGTTTTGTAAAGCTGCTGGGAAGTAGCAAGTAGGGATGTGGAAGAAGCTGAGAGAAAGTTTGTCTTCATACGTTGAATTGTGATCTGAAGTAAGAAGTAAAATTTCCTTAAGTGCATTAGTAGCTTAAAATGATGGGGATAATTGAACTAGTTAGTTGATTGAATGTCAGTGATCGTGTGTGGAGGGAATTCTCTGAAGGAGAAAGGGGAAGCTGCTAATGTCTGACCTCAGTCACAGCAAGCAGATGGTGTTGTCCTGTGACTTCCACTAACTGTAGCTTTCTTCAGTCTTTATTTTGAGATTATTTTTACCTGCCTCTCCTGAAATAAAGACATCTAAGCTGAAATACTGGTGTCAAAAGCATGGAGTCACTCAGTTAACACACTTCCCTCTTGTCTAAAATACCATATCCTTATTATTGGACTTGTTTCATGTTACTGCCCAGCAAGATGGAATCCATGCTTCCAAATACGTTTTTCACCATTTCCAGCTTTTGATGCAGTGCCTAAAGCTTGATTTGTCACTTCAGGATGTTTCCATATCAAGTGCCTTGAATCAAATTATTTTCTAACACAATGGGGTTAGCACCTCTCCTGCTGTGACGAATGGTTTTGCAGAGGTACCAAAATAAATGCTCCACAGCAGCAAGGTTTACTTCACATTTCAAATAAAATCTGCACACTTGTCCACTCTTCAGTTATCTAGAAAGCAGTCCTGGAAATTATTTTCTTTTGAGGTAAAACCCCATCTGTATACAACATGGGCTCTTTGGAATTAATTGCTCCTGGGAGACAAATTTTGCTGAGTATACGGGGCAGCAAGCTAGGGGAAGGTACCTGTGATCCCAGTGTCTTCGGCACTGTGGAGGAAAAATGAACTACAGAACCTGAAAGATTTGCTAGTCTTGATGTCTTCTTTTCTTAAGTCTCTATGTGAATATCACTCCATGTGTGTTTTTGTAATTCTTTCAAAGGGAAACAATACATGTGGAGTTTTTAGGCCTTGCAAACTGGTTCCATGTTTTGAGCAGGAGTGCAAGTTCACTTCTGGCAACTTTGCTGATGTGAATATTCTGTATTTCCAGCAAAAGAAGAATTAACCTATTCATATTTTTTTTACTTTACCTATTTAAAGATTAGAGAAATAGAACACTTCCAACTTTTAGTAAGGACTTTCAGTTGAATACCTTCAAGCATATAATAAAATACAAATTATTTTATTTTTTCATCCATTATAATGCTAACAGAACATCATAATCTCCTCTTATTGGTGGAGTTATTGGGTCACATTGCAGTATTATGGAGAATTTAGGTCATTATGAAGAGAAAAAAACAGAGAGACAAGTAGGACATTTTAGGGACAGAGACATCCTACGTTTTGTGCACAAGATGACACATGAACACACTGACATGCATAAGCAAATTTTAAATAATTGTACACGTATTAGCTTCCAGAGTCTTTTATAGTCTTTCCCCAAATCAAAAGCTTTGACATTCAAATGGTGTTTTCATCCTCATAAAATGTTAGAACAAAAAACCCAGGGCTATATTGGCAGTAAACTAGGGTTGCTTTCTAAGTGCTTGTTTGCAGCAAATGCTGGCGTATTATTGACAGAACATTTTTTTTTCAGGTGAAGGTTCACCTTCATCTAGAAGTTCATAGAACATAGTTTTTACATGGAAACTGTTCTTTTTTGCAATTCTAGTTTGGTATTTTACATGGGGTATTTTCTGCACTATCAATTTTATACCTATTTTTCTGGAATACATATACTAATGCATTGTAATTTCTCCAAAATGCTGTGCAAGAAGAGACCACAGACAGTGGTTCTGTGTATAAAATACTAGCTTTCCACATCAGGTACTGTATTTCACATTTAGTTTTAGAGGTACTGAACTGCTGAAAGCAGTAGCTGGTGAAGCACAATGTCAAGGCCCATAGATACTGTAAGGTATGTTTATTTTAGCTTTTTTTTTTTTTTTTTTTACTTAGGTCTTTCAAAAATACAGTGTCAGAGCTGAAGTAGCACTTATTTAACTGGATCTAAAATATTTCATTTCTCTAAATTGCAAACTCTAATGAAGCTGCTGCATAAGAAAAGGTGATACCTATTCTTAATTAACTTCAGATTTTTCAAACATCTCAGTTACCCACATTATGAAGTCATTTAACACAAACTTGAGATTTTAGTCTGCCTGCCTCTAAACATCCATCACTAAATATCTGTAATGCTGACTGATTGGTTTCCGATATAAAGGTGTTTGCACCATTTGTGTACTCGTTCTCCTCAGTATTTGAGGATGATCTGATCAGCTGAGGGAGGCTCAAAGACAAAAGTACTAAATTATTTCTAAATGATTATAGTTTATGTAGTTTTTCCAGGTCTTCACAGTACAAGGGGAAGAATATTGCTTTTGGTCCATGGCACAAACTATTTTCTTAGATATGAAATTGTATTATCCCATAACGAGTATGTTTTGAAGTAACCCTTTGGAGTCCTTCTGCATCTGACACCCTTTCAGTAATGCAAATTATTTCAGCTTTTCTGCCAGGCTTTGTATTTAGTTAAGGATCTTTCTCCCAAGTATGTATTTAAAATGGTTAAACTAGAGCTATTCCCGGTCTAGTGTAACTGTAAACTTTTTTTTATTTCAGCATTTTAGAGCTTTCTTCTTTTATCTCATTCAATATTAAACAGGAGCGCATGCACACACAGCCAGTGTTAGGGCATGAAGATGAGTTTCAGATAATGGAAACAGACAGGTCTTGAAAGATATATAAGAATTAGATATAATACTGTATCATTTATCATACAATTTCTGATATCAATGAATAAAATGTGTCAACCTAAGTGAGACTAGCCTTGAAGGTATCTAAGGCTGAACAAGCATCAGCCAGACAGCCCAATGAGCTAGCTAATTTTAAGTGTTGTGTTGATGAGGTAAATAGGCAATTGAAATAATAGTGTTAAATCAAAGCCAAAGTTTTGATTTAATCAAAATAGAAATTAAAACATCATTTGATGGTGCAACAAATTTCCCAAGGCAAGATCCTATGCCTAGTTTTACTTCAGCATTGCTGTTGTATGTAGGAGAGATTGGCGCACACACACACACACACACTTGCTGAAAGAAACACTACAATAGAAATTTCAAAATTAATAAATGTGTCTGAGAAAAATCACATTCATTTCATACATGTAGCATTTATGTTAGCACTGGAGACAAATTAAAGGGATCACTTATTAGAGAAAAATTACCTGCACACACTGCAATTGAAATAGATTAAGAACCCTAAGTGCTATGACAAATAATGGAAAGAAAATGTGGTGGCTTAACCTCATGAACTCTTGTCCATATTTGTTGTTAGGGTATCTGCTGGAATTAACAATTCTGGTCTTCTTTGTTTGTTATTTTATGTCAGGCTTTTTGGTAGACTCTTGTCAGAATTGCATCAAAGTCTACCTAAGATGTATACGTTCTGTATCAAAACAAGCAAGAACAGTGAAACAGGAATCTCAGCAAAAGATTTTTACAATAATCAACTTTGGCATATGGCAATTCACTCTTGTACAAAGTCGTGTACCATTTGCAATCCATTTTAAGAGACACATTAGGAAATACTGCAGTTTGAGGTGCTCAACAAGCTGCATGGCTTCCCTGTGCAGAGCTGCATTTCACTTTGAAGTATTAGAACTATTCTGTAACTGTGAAATATAAATGCACGGGAAATATCCATCTTTTCTGATTTTAAACGTGGCTGACTATATCCAAAAAGATCTTTTTTAGTGAGAAACTTGGAATTAAAAGCTGGAAATCCTCATTCTTACTTCGGTGCAGCAGTCACAAAACCAAACCTAGACTTTTGGGATTTTATTTTATTCATAGCAATATTAATTGTGTTCATGCTAATACTAATTTAACAGGGGAGGCTCCAGATCCTACAGGCTCCACATCCTACAGTTCAATGCCCAGACCAGTAGCATTATGTTTTGCTCTCCATGTTCCATGGAGGTGTTTTCTGGAGTATTTTTTTAACAGTGGTACTGCTTCCAAAATACTAATTCTACCTGCTGCAGTGACATTAACAAGAACTGCTGGATTGTGAACTCCTCTAAGAGTAGTAGGATGTAACCATATTAATGAAGTCCTTAAAATGATGGTAATGATTAGACTGATAATGAGCAAACCTCTCCTATGTTCATTAGTTGCAGAAGAGTATATTTTTGTTATGGAACTGATTTCTGTTAAGAGCAGCTCAGCAGTGTGATTGAAATCTGAAGGATCATTTGTATTAAATAGGACAAAATTATGTATAAAGCAGGTATATGAATCACAATTCAAGGTTTTCTATCTTTTTGACTTCCAATCAAAACTGTATTGTTACTGGTAAATGATTGTGACTGACTTTTTCTGTTGTAGCACTCTGTGGTAATGTGGCATTGTGTTGTTGTGATTGTTGAGTGTGAGTATGAGTATATTTCAAATCAGGAAATAAAACCAACATTGATGCTCTTGTAGTAAATGAAATGGGAACGTATTAATGATGAAAAGAAAATCAAAGGCACTGCTTATGTGAGCTGAGTTCTGTGGGACTGAAAGCATAAATAGTTTAAAAAATTGACGTGTAAAAATCCATACTCTGAATGGGAGGACAAAGTCAGACTCAGTGGGTGAAAAATGACAGTTTTACTCTCTTTTAAAAAAGACTTTTCTGTATTTGTGGCTGCTATTTTAATTTCTATGTCATTTTTCTTCTTCTAACAAGAGACTATGCAGCCCCATATTCTTATTCATTGATTCTGTGCTGTGGATGCTGAGTTCTTACCTTAACAGAAAAGATGGGAAAAAGAAAAAAAAAAAGAAAAGAAAAACCACAGCAAAAACCCTCGCAACTTTAATTGCTTTGATCTCATTATGATCACTCGAGGAAGACTCTGCTAAAAGCCACACACAGACTATTTATTTTGCAGCTCCCTTTTCTAAACGAGTCAGTACAATACTTATAAAGCATAAGGGCTACTTATCATTTGAAATGCTCATGTTTTGCTGCTGCTGCTTGGATGGGGATGGCCTCCCTGTGGGGAACACATGCCAGCATTACCCAGGCAAGTGAGGACCTGAAGCCAAAAAATACAGAATGATAATAAAGTAAAATGATCTTTAACATTGCAATGCATGCAGGTAGAGACACTGCAGAGCAATCTGCATGAACCGAGACTTCCTAGACGTGCTGGAATCCTCTGGAAAGGGCTGAAGTGGTAAATCAGCCAATTTCCCTCATTTGTAGCTGAGATAAATTTGTCTGGATGACTTGTAACTCTCTCTGCTTATGAATAAGAGCTTTTGAGTTAAATGTATAACTCCTGATAAGAAAAAGAAGATTAGGAGACAATGACATCTGCTGGCTTTGGAAAGAGAAGACATCAAACCAGCACATTCCGACTAGGCAAGGACTTTGCTTTTTACCAGTTCTTCCTTTTGACTTTTCCATGAAGCTCTGGACCTGTGTAAAAACGGGCACATGGATGTAGTCCTGCTGTCAGAAACACCAGGTACCTTGGGAAGGAGAGTGGCTGCTGGCTTCTGCTGGATCTGAACTCAGCCCATGCAGGGTGTCTCAGAGAGAAGGAAGGTCCTGACTGGCAGCTCAGTGACAGGAGCTGCTTCTTTACAGGCACCCTTAGAAATATCCTCAGAGATGCTTCTGGTGCACTTGCTTCTTGATTTGGATAAGAAAAATTACAGCTAACAATCCTTCAAGGAAGTTATTGTCCTAGAAAGCCAGCCTATAAGAATAAAATGACACATTTTTTTGTTTTATTCCTTTGGGGTGATGGGAGAGATGTCCTTTCAGCTGTTTCTCATGGAACTCTTAATTAGCACTGTGCTACTTGAAGTATATAGCATCTTCCATCTGGCAATGTCAGAAATCCTTAAAAAAATAAATGACTGAATTGTTCCTTATCCATATCCTTATACCTTTTCCCAGTTAGGAACATTTTATCCAGCATTTCCAGTCTCATTTGTTTGGGGATCATAAGACTGGATTGAAAATCATAACATTTGCATTGAATATTTTAGGAAGATTTTTCTGCATTTGCTTTACAGCTTTGATTAAGATTCATATCCTAAATCCTTCTGCAATCTCTTAAATCTCTGAGTGTCATGTAATCACATCTCTCTTGAAGCAGAAATCTAAGGAAAGTATTAAATAGGAGGTGTTTTGAATTAAAAATGGAGATTTTTAGCATTTGGAAGCCTTCGTAGCACAGTAGGCACCTGGAGGAAATGGAGGCAGGTATTTGTTTGAAAGATTTCTTCGGGGGCCCAAAACCCAAATGAAAATACCAGAAATACAGCCTAGGCTTCCAGCTGGTCTGTGACTGCAGTGGGTCTTAATGCTTCTCTTGAATAGGGAGTTTGAGAGAAATGTTAAAACAGTTTGGCTGCAGTAAAATAATGTCCAAATGTCTTCGTGGCTTTTGATTTGATCACTCAGACTCAGTAAAAAGGGAAAAGTTGATTACAATAGAGGCAGGAGACTCAAAAATACTTATTATTAAGTCTGTGTTGTCCATTTGCTGTTCATCTTTATTACAGCCTGTTTCTTGCCTTCTACCACTTACCCACAGCTCCAGACTTTGACTTACTAGCTGGTAACTACTAAAAGTCAACCTGCTGTGTTTTTGTTTGCTTTTTTGTTCTTTTTTTTCCTAACTGTTCTTCAAACGTTATTGTCAACCTGCTTTTCTTGTGCTAAACTTTGTACTAAAAGGAAAAATGCATTTGTTTTCAACAGGATATAATAGCCACAGGTTTAAAGTCAAATGGATATATTAGGATTACAGCTTCACTTTGCATGCAATTGCACTGTGTCATCGTGTTGCTTTTGTATGTGAAATATAATTTACTTATTTCCGAGTGGGGGAGTCTAGAAGTACTTCTCTGATTCTCTGTCAGTCAGCTGTCATTCATCTTTCTCTGCAATAGGGTTTGCTGCTGTTTTTTTTCTTTCTGGAGTTGCTGTTGTTGTTGTTCTTAGTTTTATTTCTTTGCTTTAAATCAAGCCTGGTCATGTAGTTGGCACGCTGTATCTGGATTTCTACAAGAAAAGTGTTGAAGTATCACAGGAGGGAATTAAAAAGATGAAAGTTCTTCAGGCCCAAATAGTTTAAAAGCTCCTCTGTATATATAAAAAAAAATAAATTCTTAGCATTCATAACATGCCTCATAGAAATGCATTATATATTGTTATCACGTCAGCTTGTAATATTGGTACATGGCTTCAGAGCCTTGCTTGTGTTTGTAAGTACATTTAAATAATTTAACTCCATTATAGTACAACGTCTAGTGGAAATGCATGATTCTTTAGGAAGACATTTTCTTTCAGATTGATCTAATGACTTCAGAAAATTCTACTATTATTAAAGGTTTTTAACTATTGATATGCAAAAATGACACTGTTGAGAGTGCAATGGATGACATTAATAAATATGCTCAGTTTTGAGAATATTTTTGTGTTGAGCTATTTGGTAACTCATTACTCAATCTGGCTTCTGTGTCAGATATCCTTAATAGCCTGACTAGTTATATTTTGCAGGTCATAGGTAACTTTTATCAACATCAGTCTAAAAGGATTCCAATGGATGAGTGATTGAAGGAGTCCAGTGAACTATGGTAATTATTCTAGAATAATGCAATACCCTGCTAAATTCTTGGATTGCAGTAGGGCTGTGTTCCCCTGAAGCTGGAAAAGACAGTACACGTAATAGATTGGGTTTTTGTTTTTTTTTCTGTGTGTTTACTGATGGATTTGTGTTGCATGTGTAGAGGGTGGCATAACTTTGTATCTACTGGAATTCATCTCATATTTTGCTTTGAATTTGTACAAACACTTTAAAGTTGGTTTTTAATCTTCTGTTGGGTTTCTTTTTTGTGTTTATGTTTTTGGTTGTTTTTTTCATTGTGGAAAACAGTTTACCAAAGTTATAAAATACTACATCTCTGTTGCACGATGTGACAGTTGAGAAGTTTGCTACATCATAAAAGGGTACATTGGTGGCAAAGTGCCCTTGCTGTCTTTTTTATTCACAAGAAACAAGCCTGTTTGCAGGCTTATAGGAGGAACTAAATAGTAAATACTAAGAGGAGCATGTTGTTTTTTGTCCATAACACCAGTGAGCCCTTCCTCAGCAGCACCATGAAACAATATATGAAGAGCTACAGTCATTTAGATGCTCTGTAAACCTGTTGCACCTCCTCATCCTTGGCTGCTGGTTCACTTCTTTCTTGTCAGTCCACAAAACAGGCACAACACTCCAGCTTTCTCTCTTCCTGGGTGTATTTCCAAGGTTGAACTGCTGGGTTTCTTGGGCTTTTCTTTTCCTTTTTCCCCCTTGTTTATTCATTTCCATCAAATCTGCCTCCCTTCTCTTAATCCTTTATCTTCCTTTAATCCTTCATTCCTAATCTTGAAGGGCTTTTTGAATGTCTTCCACTCCTTTTGTTCATTTTCCATCAGAGGATTCTTGTGGATCCAAAGGCTTGTCTCAGGTTTACCATGTGCAATGTGTACGATGTGCTCTGGTAGCACCATAGCAACTTTCCATACCAACCCCCCCAGCCCTCCCACCAGCAGTGACAGGCTCAGATTTGTGTAACTGAGAGTGCCCTCGATCCCCTTGTCCAGATAAAGTTAATAAAGAGAACAGGCCCTACTGCTGAGCCCTGGGGAACACCACTTGTGAATGGCTGCCAGGTGGATTTAACTCCATTCACCACCATGCTGTGGGCCCAGACATCAAGCCAGGTTTTTATCCAGCAAAGCGTACACCCCTCTGAGCCATGAGCATCCAGTTTCTCTAGGAAAATACTGTGGGAATGGTGTCAAAAGCTTTACTAAATGCCAGGTAAACAACATCCCCAGCCTTTTCCTCATCTACTAAGCTGGTCAGCTTGTCATAGAAGATTAGGTTAGTCAAGCAGGACCTGCCTTTCATAAAGCCATGGGCTGAGTGGGCCTGATCCACCAAGTTGTCCTATATGTGCCACGTGACTCTGTTTTTATTTTCCTAATGTGTTGTTTCTAGTTCTGCCACCAGTGGTGGGATTAATGTAACTGTTTCTACATGCTAATGGGCATGGCTGAAAAACCCCAAAGGCTTTTTATAAACATACATCTTTATTCCTGTATAAACTACCTTGAGGTTTGGTTGTTTTTAAGCAGCCAGACCAGTTATCCTCAGGATATTCAATCCCCTGACCTGGAGGACAAGGATGAGGAGCAGAATAATCCCCTCATAATCCAGGAGGAAGCAGTTAAGTTAAGCTGAGTCAACTAGACACCCACAAGTCTATGGGACCAGATGAGATACACCCAAGAGTGCTGAGGGAGCTGGCAGAGGAGCTTGCCAGGCCACTCTCCATCATTTATCAGCAGTCCTGGTTAACAGGGAAGTCCTGGATGACGAGGCTTGACAGTGTGACACCCATCTGCAAGAAGGGCAGAAAGGAGGATTCAGAGAACTACAAGCCTGTCAGACAGACCTCGATACCAAGAAAGATTATGGAGCAGGTCATCTTGGGGGTGATCACACAGCAAGTGCAGGAAAATTGGGGGATCAGGCCCAGTCAGCACTGGGGAAGTGCAGGTCCTGTTTAACCAACCTGATCTCCTTCTATGACCAGGAGACCCACCTAGTGGATGGCGAAAAAGCAGTAGATTTTGTGTACCTGGACTTTAGCAAAGCATTTGACTCCGTTTCCCACAGCATTCTGCTGGAGAAGCTGGCAGCTCATGGCTTAGATAAGTGTGCTCTTTGTTGGGTTAAAAACTGGTTAAATGGCCAAGCACAGAGAGTGGTGGTAAACGGAGTTTACCTTATTACTCTCTACGACTACCTGAAAGGAGGTTGTAGAGATGCGGGTGCTGGCCTCTTCTCCTTCATAACTAATGAGAGGACAAGAGGAAGTGGCCACAAGTTGCATCCTGGGAAATTCAGATTAGATATGAGGAAAAAATTTCTTTAGTGAAAGGATAGTTAAACATCGGAATGGATTGCCCAGGGAGGTGGTGGAGTCACCATCCCTGGAGGTATTCAAAAAGCGAGTAGATGTGGAACTTCAGAGAATGGTCTAATTAATGACCATGGAAGTGTTAGGTAGAAGGTTGGACTTGATGATCCTGGAAGTCTTTTCCAACCTTGATGATTCCATGATTCTATAAATGGCAACTGTCTAAAGTACTGACTTTGTATTTTCCTACTGATCTAAATGCTTTGATCTGCTTTAATATAATCAATAACATGAATACACTGATTTGGAGAAAAACAGATGATTAGGGTTTTTTTCTCAAAATGCAGACCAGTAGCCATTTTTCCCTGTTGTCAAACACATTTCATTTTGTTTGATGGAAAGTACAGATATGCTCAGTGTACGTTAGCTGTGCTACTTAATGAAATGGACCTATCATTACAGCTGAGAACGATATATAAATTACATATTGTTATAGTTGCTATGGAAAATAATTACCATTATTTAATGGTAACTTACGAAAACATTGAGTAGCAAGGCAAATGTAGTTCCTAAAATGTAAAGTGCTATTTCTCTGTGGAATGTATTTAATACAAAATCTGGATTATTTTTTCTTAATTGTCTGGCTTCATAGCTATTTTAAATCGTGTACCTCTGAAACATAAACAGGTATAGAAGGAGGCAGCTTGGATTTGGACACAGAATATACCTCTGTGTTCTCTGTGGTCCTGGTTCTTCTAATTTAAGGATATTCTTCATTTGTACTCCAACCTTCTCTCTGTTCCATCGGTTGCTGTTAAGAAACTGTGCCACTACCGTCTCATAAAGTAGTCCTAGACTTCAGGCTTGTCTTACTGTGGCTCACCTCATTAGGGTATTACCTTTTAATATCAAAGGGATATTTGTCATAAATGACATTCTGAATTGCAAGCCAAGAAGACATTACTGATCTAAGTGCTTGATGCTGGCCTCTTCAAAAAAATGAATTTTCTATCATGCATGAATCTTTTGAGTTTGTTCATGGAAATCAACAACATGCCTCTTTTCAGAAATTTTCTAGTTAAAAGGGAATCATTGTAGTTTGCTCAGGAGAGGAACAGATTCAACCATGTGGGTAAGTGTAAGCAGAAACACTGCAAGCTCAATATATTCCAGAGGAAAAGATGGAAATAAATCTTATGTGTTTATTATACTGTCAGACCCAGTAGTAATTTTAGATTAATTTGCCTCCCTGTTATTGATATGTGTCACATATCCCCTGAGTTGAGTCAAACTCTGTTTATTTCTTGCCTTTTCTCTCCCTCCATCAAAATTTGAAAGGTGTCTAGTATATAGGGAACACTGGAGCAGAGTGTTATTTAAATAATGGATTGATCCAGGGCTTCATATACAAATAAATGGTATTGGGAATTATTGCAGATTTTCCACAGCTCTAACAACTGTTCGGCAATTGAAATAAAAATTCAGTGTTTATTGTCATGCAGTCTTGTTCCTCCTTGACCGTAACTTAGGTGATGGGTCTTGGTGTCTTAAAGCTTGGTCACTGTTGGTTTTATCAGGTACTGTTTGGTACGTGACTTAATGTTTTTGTAACAGCGTGCCGTTACCGGTGGACAAACTCATTCTAGCCAATAAAGATGATCCAACTTTGCAATAGAGACTATGCAAACACCAGCTAGCTTGAAATGCTCGCTCTGTCATTCACTGTGTAGATGCTGTGGCTTGTCCAGGTTGATTTCAGTTTTCAAGGAGCTGGACAGAAATGGCATATGTAGTTTTTCTCATATAAAACTGGTTCTGACTCATTTCTCATTAGTGCACTTTATTCACATCTCAAATATTAGAAGGGAAAAAGAATGAAAATCATACTAAGAAATGTGTGGTTTAACACAACGTAGCCTCATCGATTAAATAGATTTGACAATGATTAGATATTTACAGCATATAAATAAAATTATTAATTACATAATATATTGTTTACTAAGATTCTTAATCCTCCTGCTTCAGGGTGTAAACTAATTATTAGGCAGTGCTGAAAAATTACATCATTCTGCAATATGAGTTCATGGAAAAACTGGATGAACAAAATGAAAACTGCCATGTGCTATTAATAGACTAGAACAGACAGCATTAGTTTGTGAGGGGAGGTTGTACCTGCAGAATGCTGGGAGAAATAATCCAAATCAACTGGGGAACTGAGGTGCAGATGGCAGGAGTCCTTCAAGGGGAAGGAAAGCTTGAAACATCTAATTCAACCTTCTTTAAAAATGAAATGGGCGATAATTAGATGTGTATCTTAAATAGACCTTTCTCAGCAGAGTCTGCACCATGAGTGTTTTAAGCACAACATTTTTCTTTCTGAAATGTCAAAATCTTGCTTAGTTTTTTCATTCAGCAGAAAATGGCTTACAAGAACCTTGTCCAACGGTGCGGTTTAATCAGGGCTGTTTCCATCTGTGGCAGGGCCATTATCCTGTGGGCTGGGAGTGCTTTGGCAGGCTGTGTGCTCCAGTGGGCAATGAGGGTTAGCAATGGGCAGCAGCTAGCAGAGCTCAGATCCTTGTAATGATTCGCCTTCTTCCTACAAGTCTACAAAAGGAAAAATAACCCACCTTTTTATTCATCAGCACAGAGCTACCACTTGGAGCAGGGTGTATTTCTCGCAGGCTGACTTTCCCACACAGAACCCCATGCTTCTTCCCCCCCCTTGCCTGGCCATAGCCTGAAGGATTCACTGGCAGTTTCAGAAGTCCAGGCTCATGAGCCCAGGACGCTTATCTTCTCTGTCCTGTTCACAGACACTTGTAATGGAGAGAAGCTCCGTTCTTTCACCAGGCTGCATTGGGAGCCCACTGGAGAGCCTCTGTACTTATCTACTCCCAGACCTTCATTAGGACCTCATGGATGCAATGGGAGCAAAGAAAAAGATACACCGGTGTTAAACTAATTAAAAATCTTATCTTCCTAATTTCATTTTTCTGGTTGAATTCACACCACCAGCAGGCTTCTCTGTATTTGTGTATGTTTGTGGAGGTGGATGTGTACACCTTCAAAGTGGGTGTGAATCTTGAAGAAGAAAACAGACATTGCAGAAACAGAAAACTACAGTTACTCCTGTTTGTAGGCAAAACAATATCATGGTTAAAGGTAATAAAAACAAGGTAGGAATCAGCTTTTCATTTCTTTACAGTCAAGGTCAGTGTAAAGAAGAACATGTGGAGTTAGTTCACATCAAGTATTTCCTTAAAACAGGATAGAATGTGAAACCTTTGGAGCAGCAGAATGTTTTTTCTGCCTGCCCGCAAGCAGAGTGACTTACATATCATTTTTCAGCTTGTGTTTTTCTGATCCTGTAATAACAGGGAAGCTCGGTAGACATCGTAGCTCATGAAGGTTAATGACTGGTGCCTCTTTCTGGCTACAGAACTGGTTGGGATCAACCCTCCAAACAGAAGCAGATTTCAGGATTTTGCACCATCTCAGGACTCTGGACGTGATAGCAGGAGAGAGCGAGCTCAGCCCTGCCTTTGTTGAACATTCTGAGACATGAAACAGCATGGTGGTGTAGTGTGCAGTATGATGGTTTGTTACATAGTTTGTGAATGATTTCGTATCTATTTAGTTGTTGTGATGAGTATAAAGCTTACAAGTACACCGTGAAGTAGCATAAAATTAGAGTAGGTTCCTCTGATACATAGGGTAGATGTACATATGAGGTACGTATGATACAAGACACAAAATGAGAGTTGTTGGGCTTCAAAGGAATCACAGGAGTGATACTGAAACTAGTAGAAAGATGGCAGTTGCATCTCCATTTTACAGGACTATTCTAGCTCTTTTTCCTTCTAGTCTGTTTTATTTTTTTTCCTGAAGTATAATAAGATCATTAAAAATTATGCTAAGTGAATCATTTTTCTAATCCTTTGTGTTGAAGTCATGGATTGATGATATTCTCACTCATGTTTGAAACTTGCTCACCATTATTTTAATTTATTTTTCTAATTACCTTGTTGTTTTGTTAAATAATCAGTATAATAAGGCATCTCAAGACTTTCCAAATAAGAAGCATAGAATGGCATATTTGATACATGATTTTTGAAAGTTCCTGACCCAGGCTTTCAACAAACCTTGATTTTATAAGTAGGCAGTGGATGAACAACAGTCTTGAATTCAGAACCGCACATTCATCTGTTTATGTAATTTGCTCTTAATTGGGATTGCCTGCTGTTGTCAATAGGCTGTTAGATCTTCAGCTCTTGAAATGCTGGCTTGGATCCTGTTGCTTTTCTCTCTTTCTGCTGCTGGTTTGGACCAAGTCTTTCCTTTGGCAAATTGCTTGTAGTCAGTCAGTGACTTCTTATTTTGGTAAGAGTTTTCTGGCTGACTAAAAATTTTTGGCATGGTTGAGACCAATGCAGGAAGTAGTGGAAAGGAAGTGGAAGAAAATTGTTGTAATTGCAGTTTACTCTGATTCATGAACCCTCAAGCACAGGCTGCAGTTAAACCCCAGCACATAAAATCCTAATGAAAAATTAGAAGTGTCGCAGTGATTCCAAACTTGGTATTCCCATGGAACTATAAACTGATGCTTCTCCAATATCCAGAATAAAATACCAAGATGAGAGATCAGTAAAAACATCTTAATCTAAGTTAATCTAAGCAGTCAAGCAGAATATGGAATATAACTTGTACAATTACAGCAGATTTTATAGTCTGTACTTCCTCCTGAAGGGAACTGGAGGCAAGTAGAGCTATTTCCTTCATGTGTTACCAATATGAATTAACTTATGTTTGCTAATTAGTACACTAATCTTTTAGTAATTCATTCTTCTTCTGCGTGGCTTTTCATTCTTCAAGTGGTTTTTATTGTTATAGCATCTTTGTATTTCTGTAGGTTTTTTTCTGACTGTAATGAAGACATCAAAATGAAAGGGGAGGGGGAAGTACAAGTAACATGTAAAAGAGGAATGAAAACCAAGGCTGCAGTAATGCTAAATATGTTTTTCCCAGAAGGACAGGAGTGAGATCTCACTCCAATGTATATAGAGGAATCAAGATAAAAAGCATTTTAATTTTCTTCAGGACTTGCATAGAACTTTGTATTTGCAGAAGGCTTTACTGATGTTACTTAATGGTTGTCTGTGGCCTGCTGACTGCCTGTGTCCCCTTTGATTTATCCCATACACTGAAGTTCAGTAAAGGTGATGCAGCAGTTGGAAAGAAGTGTTATAAAGTGTGACAAACCCAGTCTCCTCTGAAGAGTTCAGCTGCCATGATGCATATTTTACATCTTTCTCTGATGTAATGAGAGGTGTGAGTTCCTTCCTGATGTTACATTTTGGAGCTGGCTATACAGATTTAGACTTGCCTGGAGCCAGAAGATGTCCATCAATATGAAATGTTTTATTTTGGGTGAAGGGGCAAGAAATCTTTCGCAACTGGAAAGAAGGGGTAGGGTTCCTGCTACACTCAACCCTGATTTGTGAAGACAGGAAGGGTTTCATGAATACCCTGCTAATTTTGCAGTGTACTCTGTAGCTTGTTATATATTCTGACTTAATGAAATGATGTAATGTAGTCAATCAAAAGTTCCAGAAAACATTTCAGGAATTCAGAATAAAATAGAAAATGATCTGAAAGTGTCCGCAGATGTAAAATGAAATCCAATAAAAGCTTGCCTCTGTAGAAACTTTAGATAAACCGAGAAATACTTAGGAAAGGAAATGATGATATAAAAGGATGAAGCAGAAATGCTTCCGGGGGAAAAAAAAAAAGGAAAATACCCAAATCTTTCAGTTTAGATAGGCAATTTGGTGTAAAGAGAGACAAAATAATGTGAATTTTGTTTTTTCCACTTAATCTTTCTGTATATTAAATCAAAAGTGAAATCTTCAGGACTGATACTATGTCTTCTCAGATACAAATCTCTTCTGATTCCAGTGTCATCAAGTTCTTCTTTGCCCACCTTTGGGTTATTATTTCATTCAGTAGTCACTAATTAGTAAAAAAAAAAAAAAAAAAAAATCATTATAAAAACCTATCCATGGACCTCTGCCCATGAAGAGAATATGTAGATTCAGAGCTAAACAGAGAGAAGCTATGAAATGCTCCATTTTGAGTAAATTAGCCAAGAAAGTAATACTGTTGATCTTTCTTGGATAAATCTAGCCTGTTCTGTGTCTTGAAGCATACATATGTTCTTTATTTTTGTAAAGCTGTTACAGACTGAGGGACAAATGCACATACGCTATAGAATGTAGATGGAACAACAGAACTGTGACATCGCCTTTTTAGGATTATTTTTTTCCATTTTCCAAGAGGTAATTAAATACAGTTTTTCAAAGGGTCCCACATGGATGTCACATGAGGAGAAGAAACTAAGGCAAAATATTATTCCTTCTCTCAATGGGACATAACTAGCTGAAATTTCTTCAGTAGTGAAATTTGATTGTAATAATAGAGGAAGACTGCTTTGAAAAGCTCCTGTGCTGTAAGGTTATGGGGATCTGGCAATGCTACACTACATACCTGGAAGACATTTATGTACATAAAGCCTGAAGATAAATTATTATAATCAATTGTATTGTTTTTTTCTTTCATTTCAGAATGGGATGCAACTTCCATAATACAGCAAAAAATCAAGTGAGGAGAAAGGGATGTCATGTTAATTCATCTAACTAAATTCTAATTTTCAGGCCCTTTGTTTGGCTGGGGAATAGCACTGGCAGGATAGTGGCTGCTGGCAGAGAAGTTCATTTCTTTCCCAGAAGAAAAGAAATCAAAACAGCTTTGCACTGATCAGCTGGCACATACTGCTGGATCAATGGTTGGCAATTTGCAGGGCTGTGCTGTAGATAAGGCTGTCACATTTTGGCAGTCTCATCACTACCAGTCAGCCACATAATAGCTGATAGGTCCCTTTCAGATAAAAATGAGTAGAAGATAGAAAACTGAAGAGAAAAAGGAGAGAAAGGGGAATAGAGGAGGAAAGGAAGATGAAAAATCAGTATTTTCAACCTCACTCTGTAGTTGTGCTCCTTTGGTCTCCAGTTCATTTAAATGCATGTTAATAGTGCTGTTAATTCTTGGAGCTTTCAACTGTAATTCTTGGGGTTTGTGCTTTATTCTTAAAAAGAACAGACATTTACCGAAAAATAGAGTGTCCTCCACCCCAAACCCTCCATAACCAAAAGCATAGGTTCAGGATATCTGCTTCAAGATGTCAAAAATCTATCTGGTTAACATCTTAAGATCATCTTTCACTTTCTTTAGAGTAAATAGAGTGTGGTCATCTTGAAGAAAGAAAGCAGGCTTTTACCCAGATCCCTTCCTGGTCCATTATTTGGGATAGTCTTGGGGTTTCTTTCAGCAAAGGACTGTGTCCTGGGGAAGGCAACCTAGCAAAGAAGTGAAAAGAACAGGAAAAAAGGATACTTAGGCAGCAGCAGATGAATTATTTTCAGATGTTTCTGGATTAAGGAAAATACAGCAGCTTCCTCTGAATTCTGCTGCTTTATATTTTTCTAGTAGTTCACTGCAGGTTGTAAGGAAATCTGTTAGTAACTGAATGACAGTGCAGTGAAAAGAGGTGTGGGAATCATTACATTAATACTGATAAAGCTGCTAAATATGCTTAGGGAGATTTAGACATTTCCAGAAGCCTGAGAACACACAGAGTAAAGGATTCATTAGTAAAAGGTGCCCTGGCTATTCTTAATCATCTTGAATCTTGAGCCTCTATTAGATATTCTGGGCTATAGGGACTGTTCTCTAATTCCAATGTTCTACATCCTTCCCAAATCAATTATACACAGTGTACAGAATAAATAAATTTTTTTACTTCTCCTTTATTTCAGATTTCCAGATTTTAACTGTCAGGAGAAAAAATGCTTATTTTATTTGTAAAGAAAATTCACAGAATCATTGGAGATGGAAGGGACCTCTAGAGATCATCCAGTCCGACCCCCCCCACCCAAGCAGGTTTGCCTAGAGCACATTACCCAGGATTGTATCCAGGCGGGTTTGGAATCTGTCCGGAGGAGACTCCACAACCTCCCTGGGCAGCCTCTTCCAGGGCTTTGTCACCCTCACAGGAAAGAAGTTTTTCCTCATTTAGGTGGAACCTCTTGTATTCCAGCTTGTGCCTATTGCTCTTTGTCCTGTGACTGGGCACCACTGAAAGGAGTCCAGCTCCATCCTCCTTGCACCCATCCTTTAGATTTTTATAGCTTAAATAAATAAGAATAAATAAGGTGTCTCAGTCTTCTGCAAGCTAAACAGCCCCAGCTCTCTCAGCCTTTCCTTGTAAGAGGGATGCTCCAGTCCCCAGATCATCTTCATTGCCCTCTGTGGGACTCTCTCCAGTAGTTCCCTGTTCCATGCAAATTATTTTTGCTGTTTTGTCCTTCACTCTCTTCTTTGTGAACAGAGGAAAACAACTCTTTGATCTGTTGCAGAGAAGCTGATGAAACTGCATGTATCTGCAGTGAGGTAGAGAAACTCTCCCTAAAGTCCAAAAGGATTTGGGATGGAGTCAGCCAAGCCTCTCAGATTGTTTTCCAACTTGATTTAGTCAATTCTTATGGTGCATTGCAGCACTTTGTTGTGACTTGATGTCAGAAATACTAAAAAAAAAGAAAGGAGGGGAAACCCTTTCCTATTGGCATTCTGGGGAATTAAAGACCAGGAATGAGAACTCCACAGTGGCAGCTGACATGGATTGTTTATGTAATTCTTCCAATTTGTTCACCTTAATGAAACACCAAAAGATTTGAGTGAGCGGTAATTAACAAGAGAGAGCCGGTCTAATGAAACCAGTACAGGATGATATTTGTTTCAAGGATCAATAAAAGACTGTGAGTGAGGATCATACCGGCATCATTCAGGAAAACAAACCACCTTGTGCCAATCAATTGTCATGCTGCACATGCATGGGTCTGTGTGAAGCATTTTAAATATTGCATCAGTAGAAAGACAGGAGGGGAAAAGCTTGGTAATTTTGCAGGTATCTAGTACTTAATTTGTTGGTCTGTCAGGTACTATAATTATAGTTGTAGCATTCTTCTTCTGTGCTTTCAATAGTCATTACTAAGCAAGTCTAGTGACATAATCTAATTAAAGTATGCTTCTCTTAGAGCACATGGAGTCCATTGTGTGGGGTTTCTTTTTTATTCTGTCACCACTTGCGTGTTTTCAGGAAAATAACATAGACTGCATTCCCAGAAAAAAAAAAAAAAAAAAAGAAAAGAAAACAGAGTAGCTGATGAAAAAAAGCTACTTCCCTAACAATCCTTTTGGTCCTCCAGAGACAGTTGTTGGATTCCCTGCTGCCACTAGTTGATTTAACAATTAATAATGCAGCAATTAGCAGTGAGTTTCCAGATCTCAGTGCACAAGGCTTGATTTTATTTATACAGTGAAGTCACTGACAATAACAGAATAAAAAAGGATAAAAAAGGAATCAGTGGTGGAAAACTTGTATTTTGAAATACAGAATCAATTTGATTATGGGAAGAATGAGGTTAATGCTAAAGGAAGGTAAATATGTGCTATGTAAGATTATTGAAAGCAATATTGAAGCTACTGTGAAATTGTTGTGCTTCTAAAACATAGATTTGAAATGACATTCCTGAAACTACAGAATTCAGAATGTTTTTAACTGCGTGGAAAGATGCAGATTATAGATAGATGTTTAGGAACAGAATTATACTGCTGTTTGAAATTAAAAATGGGATTGATGAAGAGAATATGCAGACAGCCTCCTTTGAACAATGGCTGAAGGTAATTCAGAGAGCTGGAATAAGATTAGGGGTTAATTATTTATTTATTTTCAAGAAAATTTACAGACAAGGTTCTTTGAAAATCAAAATACTTCACTTAAGTTCAGAACAGTCCCAGAGCCAAGGCACTACTGAAATAACCAACTTAATGTAGATGGGTAGACTTGAGGCACAAAGAATTGTTTGGAGGATGCAGGGAAATTATCAGTGAGATTCAGACAGGTGGCTGGAGGAGGTTCAGAAGCTTTACTTTTTTTGATCCCTGTAGATGGAAGAAGGAATGACAATTTCAGTGGAGTTGTTGGTGTATTTCCAGGAATTTTGTTCTAGAGCAATTTATTCTTTTTATTTTTACCTGTAAAACTATTAGAAAAATAATGTCTCAACTCTGTCTAATGTATACTTTGTTAGGTATTCAGACAAACTCATTTAGATAATTGGAATGCATTTTTAACACAGATTCAGAAAATTGAACTCTCACATAAATCTTACAGGCCTTGTTGAGTCCAGCTACACGAATCATATTCAGCAATGGCATTTGTAACTGGCTGGCAGCCAGAGCTGAGCTGTAGTTCTGAAACTTCTCAAACCTTACGAAGTGGCAAACAGCTCTGAATGGCTTTATTCCTGGGATGGCGCAGAGTCCCAGTCGAGAAAGTGCCTTTAGAAAGTGGAATTTGCATGGAATATTCAACCACCTGCAGCCACAAACAGGAGGGAATGCAGCAGGGAGACAGTAATTATGCTTTTTGTCCAAGTATCAAAGACAACACGATCCACAAGTGGCACAAGGTGGCGAGATTTATAGGCTAGAAGCTGCAACAGACTAATGAGAGGAAATTGTTTTTAACCAGTACAAATAATGTTTTTATGTATCAGGATATTGCCCCACTGAATTATTGGAAGGTACACGGGATAGCATTTTGTCATATTATGTGTATAAAAATATATGTGTGTGTATATGTATAGCATGGGCAATTGCTTTCATCATAGCAAGTGAATGAGCTGCGAGAGGGTGTGAGACAAGAATGTGTTCAGTTCACAGCCTTTCCTTTGTGAGGAGGGGAAGGTAAAATGGGATAAGGGAAAGGCCTTACATAGTAAAACTGATTTAGCATTCATTAAAATCCTGGAGCTGATCTCAGCTGTAACAATAAAACGTCTTGCCACAATCACAAATTTTGAAGCAACAAAATATAGCAAAGAATAAGGACTGTGAATATGTCGCAAATCTAGGTTTCATTAATCAAAATGAAATGCAAGACATCACAGTCATCAAACTACAGAGGCAATAAATTAATATGGTTACTTAGGACCCAAATTCAACTCTTCTATGCTATTTGCTAGTTTGTGCTGCTTGTGAGTTAAAGGCATCAGTTTCCAGGAGTTCTTAAAATTCCCAAGTAAAACAGTTGGGAAACTTGAATTGTACAAAGCGTGAATGGTAAAAAGTTGGGGGTTTTTAACTGCAGTAGCCAGAATGTGAATCATGAGAAAAAAGTGCTGGTGACAGGAAGAAAATTGAAATCTTTGAGGTGCAGTGCTGGCAAAATTTCAGAAACATAGACAAAGGCTTATGTTAGAAAAATTAACTGCAGGGACTTTTGTCCAAAACAGGATACAGCAAATTTATGTGGTTGATCATGACAGCTATAGGAATAATCATAACCTTAAAGGTGTAATTATATGAAAGCAGTGGTGGAAGGTTGTGGTAATAGAGGGCAGCCATGGTTGCTGGGAGATTGGATCCTGGTCTTTAAAGCTATGAGTCGCTTGAGACAACTTCTAAAAGTTGTATTGTATGTAGGCTATAAATGAGCTAGATTTTTTTTTTATAGCTATTTTTCTTTGATCGTGTTTATTTTAACAGTATAAATCTGATAAAGTCATTATGCTACTTCTGGAAAAGGAATTGATCCTCCCCCACATTTTACAAATAATATAGTTGTAAGGTTAATGAATGCTAAATGGCAGAGTTAATACCCATGTGCTAGTCTGGCTTTAAATCTGTGGGTTTGATTTTTACAAAAAACTAATTTCTGATGAATGCATCTTGTGAGAAAGCCTTGCATAGAACATTAATTTTCTACAAGCATGTCCCTGCAAGACTGATAGTCACCATTTCTTTACGGTCAAGGCCATCTTCTCTCTCAACAAGTTATTCATACTGATCTACCATGACATGCCTCCCATTTGGGTACAAGCTCACTCCATAGCAAAGAAAATCATACGGTCTTTGAGAAAAACTTATAGGTTGCTTTTCTTTTTCCATGAGCAGACTGCTCATTGGTTTTTGTGTAGGTGTTGGTCAGTCCATTAAAGTACAATTTTTTTTGTTTGTTACTGTTGAGTATATGAGTTGCTAAGCGTGTTTCTCCTTTTTCTGATACTTTCCCTATTCTTATTTTAATATTTTTCTGATGACTTCAATAATTTCTCTGTAAAACAATCAGCACATGTTTAGAATATGCCTAGTTACATTTTCAAAATAGAGAAAAACAAAGCAGATGGAAGAAAACACATTTAATTTGCAAAGGAGCAGTAAATCAGGCTCTTATTTTCTGTTTTCATGTCCAGCTGTGATAAATAAATAAAAGTATATGGTTTATCAGTAGCAGTGAGAAGGTTGAATTAAGGTACATTGTGTTTTAAATCGTATTTCATTTGTAAAATTGTGCAAATTGGAAATATTCTATATGAAAGCATGTATCAAAATTTCACATTCTGCTGAGGAGGTCAAGTTATTGGTTGACATGAGTTGAAATTGAGAAGAAACTCAGCTTTTCTTAAATATAAAGGTGCGTTTCTACTACGTGTTTATTAAATGCACCCAAATTTTACCTTATTTTTAAATATTCCCTATTTTCTTAATTTTATAGTGCATACCTGCTAGGCTATATTCAACTACCCTGAAACAACATACATAAATCAAACATCCCAACTGATTTCATCCCTAATGTATCTCAGAACACTAATTATTAGCTGAGATTAGGAAAAGCTACACATGAATAGGTATGCATTAATGTGCCACACAAGAAAGAGGAGGAAGCACACTGAACAGTCTGCAGTGTAAGTTCTCCTTAAAAGCTTCAGATGAGAACTGTGTTCAGTGCTGGTGTGTAGTGTGTGTAAAAGTATTGCAGTGTCCTCACGTCTGAGAGTAATCTCATTTGTTTGACACTTGTGGGTATACCTGGATTTTTTCCTGAAGAAATAAGGTACATAGTTAGCTACAAAGTAGTTTGGTTTAGATGCTGAAAGAACAAACTTTTATCTTCCACTCCCTGTAACCTCTGTCTCTTTCATGTGCGCCTGTCTCTTTCATCCTAAGAGTCTGTCCTTAGTGTTGAGGACTTGTTATGCCTGACATTTCAGCTACCTCTTGTCTACCATCTTATCATTTATGTTGGTGAAATGTGTTATTCACAACACCCGTGGTGTCTAAATATCTATTACACATTTAAAAGCAGTGTAAGGAAAATATGACTTGTTTTTATGTCATATCAATATTCATTGCACTTGTAATTGCTGTTGCAGTTGTAAAGAGAAAAGAAGTGGGGAACCTATTAAACAGATAAAATACCAAGTACCTGAATTGTGAAAATGATTTAGCATCTAATCTAGTTCAATCTGTGCAGATGCTGCTGGAAAGGCTTAGGGCTATTTCAGTCTAAAATTCTTGCAAGTAGTTTACTGCTACTTGTATTTATTTATTTAGAACAAGTTGGGTTCCTTCTCCTTGAAGGCTACAGGCTATTAAAAATGTTCTCTTTCTTTTCTTCTTTGTAAATACAAAAGAACAAATGTCAGCACAAATGATTGTGTTGCACAAATGGGAGGATATGCCGGTGTGACTGTTTCCCTTTCTCCCTGATTCTTTGAGACTCTTACTCACTGTTGTATGGATTGGGTATATGACAGGTAGAGTGACATCTACTCATTTAGGATAGGAAAATATGACTGGAAAGTCTTCAGGTGTTTGATTTAGACACATTTGTAGCTGTGCAGGAGAGGGAATAAACCCAAAGGAAAGCTACAGACCTGTGATGTATTGCACTACAAGGACTGTATTAGAGCCCCTGTCTGGTAGTGTAAATAAAGACTTCCATATTTTCATTTATTGACTGCAATGCTAAGAAAGCCTTACATTGTCCAGTAGAATTGGCTGAAAAATAATGTATGGAAAATCTATAGGAGACACAGAGGCACTTTAGAAAGTTGAGAACAATTAGCTTTATCATCAAAGACAAAAGCATTGCTGCTTTGATTCTTAAAGAACCTATTGATAGTTCCTCTTGTGTTGAACTGCTAACAGCATCTTCAGTGGCAAAGGCAAAATCTGTTCTCTCAGGGGGAGGTGGGACTTCATAGTCCATTTGTATTTTCTTGAACACCCATGTTTCCTGGAAAGGGTGGGTCCAAATCCTCTGCCACTGGGATTATAGGATCTTTTTCTTCAGCTTAAGTAGAACCAGACCTAGCTCTGGGTTGTGTGGAAATACAAGTGTAGTGACCTGAGCATGTCTGCGGACGAGGGCACACTGAGGTATCGACAACAAACTCAGCTGGCAAACCACAACTCGGTCCCATTTTTAACAAGCATACAAGAAAATGGTGCAGTGAAGACTGTGAAAAAATCATACATGCCATTAAGTCTATATTCATATTTCTTTTTATAGGCTTTGTATCATTGAATGTGTAGGGGTTATGATGTAGTATGTAATATTTTCAGTATTTAAATAGAAATGAGTGATTAATGCTTCACAAAGCATTAAAATTCACTAGTCACTTCATTAGCTTGTGAAAATTAGCTCTTTTCAGCAGAGCATATATACATTGTCCTGCTTTCCTGCCTCGATTCTAGAATAATTATATATAGTAAGTATACAGTGGTGAATGTGCCCCTGAAGGCTTTTAACCATCAAAATACTAGCGCTTGAGTAGGCTGGAAGCACTGGCCTGAGTTCTGCCACTGTCATGATTCCTGAAGTCACAAACCATTGTTTGTGGCTCAGATTTCATTGTTAAAATGAAAATGGACGCGAACAGCAAAAAGCTATGGGAGAGATCACAGCTCATATTAGTCAATCTAAAGCTGTCTTTGTAAAGTGTTCCCTCACAATCAAAATCTGGTTTTACTCACATAAATAACAAAGAAAAAACCACAATGATCTTGATCTAAAAATTCCTCAGGTATGTCTGCAGAAATGTTTGTAGTCATCTCTTATTTATATTCACTTGATGAGAGAAGGAAGTAGGATCAGGATATAGAGTTTGTCACTTGTCTTTGATCAACACCCATATAGGAAATGTTACTAAGACAGGGGAAATGTGCTCCATGATCAAGACACGCTGTTTGTGTGTCCTGAGCATCACCGAGCAGCAGGAAATGATGGTGTGAAGGGGAGGGAGCATTAGGATTTAATGGGAAGGAAGCTTCATTATGTGCAAAAAATGCAAATCATGCAATAATTGTGCGATTTGTAATACTGCATTTGTCAGTGAGGCAGTTCCTTGAATTTAGAGGAAAAGAATGGAAGGGACTGAGCGTAGAGCTGATTCAGTGGCACAGAAACATGGCCAGTGGTTCTGCAGAAGCGCTGAACAAAGGTGTACCTTTATTTTTCTTTAAATGCAAAATAACTATTGATTTCATTGCTATTGCCCTGGATTCATGCAGCTGGAGTAAAGGAGACTGCTCTTTACCAGTATGTAAAGCCAGTGAGAGCCTATTTACCTGTCCAGGATATTTTCATCTCTGTACCAACTACCAGTGCTAGTGATAATGTATCTGTTAAATTCTATAACTCGATTTTGCACCTTTCTAAAGGTGCACTTCAAATTCAAGTGCTTTTGAGGAAAGATACATGCCCGCTCTCTTTTTAAATTAACATTTCTTACCAAATGCCCCTACGTGGTGTTTAATTGGGTGGCTTTAACTCCCTAAGTTTACTTTTCTGTTTATGGTTTGCACACCTATATACCCAGGTACGTGACGTACAGTCCGGTGCATCTAAAAGATACCTTTGCTACTAACAAATGAGCCTCTGCTACAAAGTGAGCTTTTACTGTCACTGAAGGTACATATGTAACTAGAAATACTCCTAGCATTTGTCTTTCTGCACTTTAGGAACCTCATGGTTCATCTTCCCTCTGGCTGCTCAGGTGCTGGGTATTGGGCAGCTTCAGGCTTTCAAAAGCTGGAGGAGTTCTGTATGTGAGCCTGCAAGTTGGTTTTGAATCATTTAATAAGTTTATCAATGAGTTCAAATGAGACAAATGTTCCTTTTGAAATCCTAAGGTTTAACATTTTATTGCCACATAACACAACAATAATATTAAAAGGAAAACAAAGGGTTTTTTTCTTTCTTTCTTTCCTTTAAGTGATTACACAGTATTAGTTTATCCCAGTGCACTGGTTTGATAACAGGCTAGGAGCTTGCTTAAGCCACCGACTAGCAGGGGCAGGATTGTGCCATTAACCTGCAAGTAAACAAAGTGACAGGGACTGCATGGCCAGTTTTAGGCTGATAGTTTTTTTCCCCATGGCACTGGTGAGTGGGCATTGTGGAGCCCAGGAGACAATGGGGCACTGGTGTGACAGACCTGGAGGCCAGGACTTCACCAAAACATCGCTGAGATGCTCTCAGGCTGCAGCTGTTAAAAGCAGCGTGAGTTTCATAATTTCAGTGTTCCTGCTGCTTCTCTGCTTTAGTCCGGTTTTCTATATTCTATTTTAGCTGGAGTCTCCCTAATTTCACAACTCCCCCGTGGTGTATAGGATTTTTTATAGCTGTAAGGATTGTGAGTTGTTGCCTTGGAAACACAGTTGTGCATGCAGCTGTTGTAACTATACTTGTTACTTTGGCTTTATCACAAAAGGTTTCAAAGCTTTGCTGTATTTGTCTGACATTTCTTGATTCTGTTACTCTTTTTAACAACCCATTTGACAAAGTACCAGAGGAGGAAATAAAACCTCAACCTCACAATGTACAGCATGCCCCAGAGTCCTGACTGATTCACCTGCTTTCTTGCCCTCCGAAGCCTCCAAACCCCATTCAATCCTCTGCCTACCTATTTCAAAAAATACAAAAATGTAAGAATTTTTGAAAAAACCCCCAACTTTCAGTGTTCTGTGTCAGCACTTCTGTCTGCAGATGCTGAGGACAACCTGAAACTGCAGCTCCTCCAGGTTTCTGCATGGGACCAGACAGCTGTAGGAAGATAAGTACCTGCTCCAGCCTGGGCCTCTGCTGGGGCTCTTGCTCGTTAGGACAGATCCAGCAGGGACAGGAGGAGGTAGCAGATGATTCTTCAATGTCTCACCCATGGTAGAGAAAGCTGCTTTGGTACTAGAGAAGGACTAATGTTCATACTTGCTGTCTTTGTTGTAAGAGTGTGTAAGCCTTTCCTTTGGGCTTCCTGCTCAGGATCAGGTCCTTGAAGTAAAAGGTGTTTTATCCCTTTCAGTAGTGAGAAAGGGGTTGTTAGATCAGAGAGAAACCACACAGGATCCCCTTCCAGGGCACATCCTCTTTACTTGCCAGCTGTGAAGAGATGCCAGAGCTTTGAGATGGCTGAAATGTGCAGACAGTAGTAGCCTAGTTTTGAAAGTTGTATATGTTGGCTTTTTTTTTATCCAAGGCTTCTAATTGCCAGCATATTTTCAATCCATATACCTGTCAGCTACACCGGTTTAGCTGGCATTGCACTGCCTTTATATTGTCTCCTGTTTTTATAGCAATATAAAAAATGGTTCATTTTTCGTATGTTGCTCCCTCGCTGAGCTTTCCCATTTCCCCTGTCTGCAGCAGAAGCTGTAATAGATGGAGAGGAGGACAGGTGGGCACTATTTCCACTATGCTCTCAGAAACTGGAAAGGGGCGCTGCAAGAATAAATAGAAAAGCTGCTAACTTTGCTACTAAGAGCTGCTAAAAAGCTGCTAATGGACCTCAGTCCACTGTAACACCTTGTGCTTCGCATGGTTTGTAGTTAAGGATTTTGTAGGGTAGCTCTTAATGTGAAGATTTGAGTCACATCAGCTACTGAAATCACAGACACAACCGTTTTAGATGACCAATGTGAATTTTCACTGGATTTGCTGTGGAGAAAGGTAACTTCACCATACCAGGAGAGGCTTACTGTAGTATAATGTAGAACAATTTTCTTTTTCGATTTAATTTCTTCGGATGATTTAACCTTAGTAAGTTATAGTCTGCATTTTTTTTAAGGGAGTTTATTAGGAAAGCCACTAAAAAGGAAATCAAACCAGAAATACCTGAACAAGTAATATGCAGTTATAATATACAGTGTTGAAGCAGACAATGAATGGATGTTTGTGCTTGCTTGTAAACAACCATTATAAACTCAGTGAAAATGATAACAGTTCTTTTCAAATTGTCATTCATCTGATGAAAACACAAGTTAACTGTCAAATTGTAATCAAATTGCAAAAATTACTCAGTAACTCTGGAGGAGTTAAAAAACCAAAACAGAAAAAGTATAGTGGACAATACTGGAGTTTCTTGCGCTCTGGTTGAGAAGCAGAGAACATCCTGAGGGTGATCACAATCAAAGGTGCTCTTTTACCCCATTCTCTTTGATGGTTCACTCTTTGGAGTAAGAGACATTTCTGCACAGAAGCACAAGCCATACCTTCAAATCCCTTGATTACATTCATTAAGCTGACAGGGATGATATAGGATCTCATATTTTACCCCAGATTCCCACTGTATGGGGAGGGGATTTACAGAGCTTATCATGTTTTTGTCTGGGCAACCGCAACAAAGGGAATTTTTAAGTTCAGAATTAGGGCAATAACTTAAAGTGGATGATCGTATCAATTTCACAGCAGCATCTCTGTAGTAGTTTCAGAATATAATTAAATATTAAAATATCTACAGTCTAGATTGTTAGAATGTTGACAGCTAAACTAATCTGTATTTTTTACTGATTTTATGATAGTATCTGCAATACTTGCTTCTATTGTTTGTGTTGAGTATAGAAAAGAAATTCTATTGGATTCTACAGAATTCATATACTACTCGATGCAATATTCTGGAAGCTAGATAATAATGGTTTGTGAACATCTATAGTTTAAGCATTTTTAAACTTATTAAGAATTTATTGAGGTTGTGTCCTTGGTTGCTGAATGGAATGAGCTGTGAAAAGCATTGCACACTATGTTCTGTCATGTTCTGAGATTTTCTTTCTGTCAGCCCTTCCTGGGAGGACACTCTGACATAATAACCTTTCCAACAATACTTTTTACAGCCTAAACTCTGGGACCTTAATATAGTTTGGGCTTGCATTGTTTATTCTTGACTTGGAAGATCCTCTGGATGAGAAGAAATTATCAATTACAAAACACTGTATGTGTAAAAATCTAAACACATACCATGCTGCATTAGCAAGTGCAGGCAATAGAAAAGAGCAGAGAAAAGATGGAGACATTATGAATGTGGTAAAACAGAAGAAGCAATTTCCCAGAAATACTCTAGAATTTCCACCCTTGGAGATTTTTACAGCCCAGCTGGACAGGGCTCAGAGCAACATCCAGGTGGACATATGCTGAGCAGGAGGTTGGGCTAAGGGAGCTCCAGAGGTTGCTCTGAACCAGTATTATTCTCTTCCTCTGTTTTGTTTTGTTTTGTTTTGTTTTGTTTTTATCCCATCAACCTTGTAAAAATATATATTCATCATCTACAAAAGCAATTAAGGGGAAAAAAAAGCCTTTTTATTTGAGGATTCATTTTACTCTTTGTTCTAGCACAAGAATTAGTACAAATCAACAGATAATTGCCATTGTGGAAAAAAAGAATGGGTAAGATGAGAGAAAGAAGCAGAAAGCCCCTGATGTAGGTTGTTCAGATCTCGGCACTCTCTCAGGGAATCTCAAGAAATAAACTTCTTAAAATGTCCTCCTAGGAATGGGGTGGCAATGGAAATGAATGCGGCATTTGCTACAAATGATGGCATCTTAATCTATGTATACTTTGTATTTCCTTAACTGTCTTGCCTATCATATTTCAGCTGTCGAACTCCAAAGTCAAAAAGCTAACAGCTTTGCAGATGAAGTTCTGCTTTCCCATTCCTGTCTGCAATTGCTTCTGACAGCCTGTGTTTGCCTATCGCTGAGATTCTCACAGATTCATTTCCATCTTGGCACTGAGGATTTGCATCGGGCTATTAAATGTACAAGGACACAGTTAGTGAATACCTGTCAATATCCCGAGGACACTTTGGGTCTTGAGAACCTTTAGGGACTTTATAAACTGGCTCGTGCAGATCAGGAGATAACCTCAGTGAACCACCTTTGGCAGCTACTGCAACAGCAAAGAAGATTTCAGAGTGGAATTTACTGCTCTGTTCCCAGTTCTAGTAAGTGGAAGAAAACCTCTGCAATAGGAAAGGGTTTGATACCACCACTCCTCAAAGTAGCTGTAGAGAATTAGCGGTCAGTAAAATATTATCTTCTGTCACTGTTCATACCACTGGGATCATGATACTTTTCCAAAAGGTATCAAACAGCAAACAGGATTTTTTGTGAATACCTTAAAGTTGGTATTGTAAGCCTAGAGTTGTGTATCAGTGTGAGGGGTGGCATTAGAAGCTTGTAGCTATCAAGCTCTAAGTATCATCTTTCTAACTCCCTCTTTTAGAAAGTGTCTTTTCTTGTTAGTAGATGTTATCTTTTGGTGTCACATATTCATGTCATTGATTGACACATCAGCACCCTTCTGATGGCTAGAGAAGTCAAAAGGGAGAGGACAGAAGGGTAATGATGATTCACCTGCTCTTAAAATGGTCCCATGATGATAATTTATGACCTTATAATTTAGTAACAATGTATAACCTATTCTGTCTTCTCTACTGACACTGCAGGGTGTTCTTCAGCACTTTGCTTGTGAAAAGTAACTCCTGTGGTGGTTGTGTACCCCTTGTGTAAGAAAAAAGTAGCGCATTCTTTCCTGCAAATGGCAGAAGAGACAAGTGCCAGAATTCTCTGTAATCTCTAAATGCTGGCTTGAGTCTCCCAGTTCTGCTGTACTTAACTTTTTTGACATATTGTGCTAAGGACACAGAGCACTGACAACAGGCTGTTCCACAGGCAAAAGGTTAATTTGACTGGTCTTTGAAGTATTAACATAAAAGTATGTGACAAACCCATCTGCAGTCAGAGGAGAGGGAATTAACTTGTTATTACTGACACATGTATTGTTATTTCAGAAATCACCAGCATTGGTCACAGAAATAGAAACAAAATGGTTGCTTTAAGGTACTTAATCTCTAAGAAGGGAAGCATGGAGATGGTGCAGAATTAAATGGGAATGGTGTCACCTGTTGTTAGCTGCCATGCCTACAGATACAGGCACCGGCTATTGACCAAAGCAAGGCTGTGATGGAAAGACGGCTTGCTTTAAAATACCCGATACTGACAAGTGAGTTACTGGGTCAGCTGAAGTAGCTGAATGGTAAAAAGTGTTTGTTATTTAATAACCCAGATTACTTTAGGCGTAAATAGCCAAAAGAAAAATAAGAATCTATTAGTGAGGTTGTCGTCCTATAAACTTCAGGAGATAAACTGTAGGGAGCTGAAATTGTTTAGAAACTCCCTCTCACCATAGTTGGTCTTCTTGTCACAAGTGTGAACGGTGAGCCAAAGGTGACCTGCTCTTCAACTCAGCATTTTACATGCAAGAAAAGAGCTGGAGAAGATAATGGTATCCCATTCGTTCTCTTTAAGATAATCAGATTTCTGGAGCTCACTACCTCTGTGCTTTTTCTATTCTTGAAGTGAGGTTTGCCATTACCATGGAGTTTACTTTGCAGCTAGAGTCAGAAAGCATCAGGGTTTTTAAAGCTTGATGAAGCTTTTCTATTCCAAAACATATTTTCTTTCATAACGTGCCAACGAGCTGATTGGTGCACTGAAGGTATGCATGTGAGTGTATCTACAGGTGTATCTTGGCACACTGCATATAAATACACATTAAAAAAAAGCCTTGAGAATTCACTCACCGCAGTAGCTATGCCACAGGTGAAAGGGTGAATTTTTAGGGCCATTGAACACTGTAAATGTGTTCATTGTATCAGTGCTTCAGATATACCCGTTCTAAATGACTTTGTGTTGATCCACTGTGAAAATTCATTGTGCTCAATTGCCCTCAAAATTTCTCATTTCTCATCTGTGATGTTGCAGTCTGCTGACTGCACACTGGACTGCTGTACAAAGCGTGTAGGCACCCTGCCTCAGAGTGTCTTAAAATACTCTATATTGCCTGCGAGGTTTCTGTGTGTTACTTAATAACTGAATAGATCTGTTTCTAGGGTTCATATCTATGAGACTTTCATAGATGGGAGCAGACTTCACGGAGTTAGGCCATGCTGAGGCATGTACAGACAGCCAAACAAAGTCTTGTGTCACATGTCATGTGAATGTAACAGAAATGTGGAAAATGGAACTTTGGCTTTAATTTTTTATCATACCCTTGATTCAGAGAAATCAAAACCACTCACACATCATTTCAATTCTGTTCAATTTAGAAAAAAAAAAAAAAAAAAGAAGTAGAAATTACCAGTGGCATATATAATTTTCTTTTAGCATGGAAGGCAGGAAGCTGAGCCATTAAATGATTGGGGTTGACAATTGACATCTCATTGGAAACAAAATTTATTGCTTTTGGGTTTTTTCCATTTTTAAAAAGGGGCAATTTTACCAGACTTTTAGTATGGTCTTTATCTCTTTTCTGTCCTGTCTTGATTTCCTATAAAAGCATATGCATATCAACCTTTAAAGCCTGTTCTGGAACAAAGGATAGGTGACATTTAAAGACCTCTCCAGAATATGTCTAGAGCTGTCTCGGTTGGTCCCTGCTGTATTACAATACATTGGTTATTGCCCGTGGATGCTCTCAAGCATTAGAATAACGATATCATTATAAAACCCTGATGGCATTGACAGAAGCACTGGCCGAGGAAGGTATATCTAGGAAAATGAAAACTTTGCATTCAAATGAGTTGTGGCAGAAAGTGTGCTGAAGAGTCCAAAGTTGCAAAAATTTAAAAGAAATGTTGCAATTTTATGCTTGTAAGTTTACAAGACAAAACCTTGTCTGTAATTTAGACAAGGTGGACACTTTGTCTTAAAAATTGGGGCAGTAGATACTTAATCATGTAAGAAGACTTTGATTTTTCTTCCAGTTAGTAGGAACTTTAATTATGTCCTTGTACTAACATCTTGCTGGAGCAGTGGTTCATTTCTGAGTTGCTGTTGCAGGGTAATACCTCCTTAAGCACCACACAGGCCACTGCTCCAGGAATGATTCAGTTTTATTTTAGGAAACCAGAGATTCAGCTGGACAATGCCAAGGTCAGACTCTGCCTCCCTCAAAGTCTGTTAAATATGTGAACTCCCTAGTAGCTACTTAATTCATATTGCACTACAGATTCAAAACTGTATTATTTAGTTTGTGGGGTTTTAATCTTTTAACACTGAAGAATGGAAATTAATTAATTAAATGTATCATTAGGGGTTTTGTTGTCCATGTGCCTTCTCTGCTCTGGCTTTTGTTTTTCAAATAGATTATTTGAAAGCAGGTGAAAGCTGTCTTCTAGGGATATGAATATCAGTCATAGTTTTAAAAAGAAAAACAGTATTTGCAAGCACATTGCATTTCTAGTCTTGAATGTTACGTATATAAACAACTGCATAAAGCACTTTCATGTCTCTGTCTCTACATTCATCTCTGGCATCTAGTAATAATAATACTCTGGGTGGCAAAAGTAGTACTAATTCATGGAAATGATGGTATGAACAGTCATAATTCATCTGTTCTTCAGATTTAAGGAAAAACCTAGCATTCTAAACCAGAAAATGTTGTATGATTTGCTTTTACATAATAGTTTTTTCTTTTGAAATTCTTGGGAGCAGAAGGAAAGATCTCCCTCATGCTAGTGCCACTTTTTTGGTATTTAAATGCATAAAATGAGTAGTCCCATTCTTATAAAGGAAATAAAACATCAGAAAAATATTCCTCTGACTAGGGTTTGACAGCTGGGTTTTGTCTAAATTATTTGCCGACTTGAGTCATTCATTTCTCAGAAAGAAAAAAAAAAAGAGCTACTGCATCACATAATCTCAGAGGGTCTCTCAAGAAAAGATAAAGGCCAGCTTGAGTCTATTGTCTAGACTCAACCGTTCAATACTCATCATCTTTATTCTTTTTATTCTTATGCCTCAAAGTAATTTTAAAATGAGGAGAGATAATAGGAATAGTTGTATGAGAGCAGTATCTCTGGCAAATATGACCAATTCTGTAGAAAAGGAGCTCTTGTTATAAAGCTTTAATTTTCCTTTTACTTAGTTTTACTGCAGGTCTTCAGCATTTCAGTGCTGTTTTTATGGTGTTTCTAAAAACATAGACTTTCACAGTAAAAGATTATATTTATGCAGTCTGTAAACTTACACTTTTACATAGTTACAATTGCATCTTTTGTTTCAATAAATTGCATTTACATTGCAGTTACATTCTGTTTCATAATTAAATCGCTTTCAATCTAAGTAAGTACAGGAAATCTATGCTTCGATGTGCAAGTCTGCTGACAAAGTGAAGGGTAACCCAATTCCCATCCATGCAACTTTTTAATTAGTTGCTACACATCTGAGGATTAGGTTTGTTGGGTTGTCTTGCAGAAAATGACATTAATATTCTATTTCGTTAAGGACTTTCAATAAACAAACAAATAATAAATCTGTGAAAGAAATGTCTCTGATGACATGTTTCCATATGTATGGCAACTTTTCTATACTGTTTCCAAATGCAGACAGTTGAGAAGGGCATATCTTTCAATGTTTTAGCTGAATCTTGAAGAGTATCTGGGTATTTTCCATTATGAGCTAATATGCATTTGAATTTGCTGAATGTATTTTTCTAGGCTCTGCAAAAGCCAGGTGGAAAATAATGCTTTGTTACAAGCTCTATTATCAGCCTCTCAAAGTATATTATTTCAGTTTCATTTTGTCTAGGTTTAGGAATATTCTGCATCTGAACAAGATAGCTTTTTTCTTTTTTTTTTTTGCCAAGTTTGAAATTATTATTTTAGAGATGAAAGGTGTGTTAAATTATGCCCTTATCTTGAATATTTTTAAATTAATTGATACGTGAGGAATAGTTTTGCGAAATACTCTGAATAAAACTCTACAGTTCTGAGTTAAATAACTGGTATTAAAAACCAGCTCATCTAAAGTAAACTTGGAAATTATTTTAGGCTTATATTATCATTTGAAAAAAAATTGCATTTTCTGTGAAAGAGAACTGGTGTAGAAATGAATTCTTATTTCCCATATCCCTTGGAAAATAAGCTCTGCTATTTAAGTCCTGGCAAGATGGCATTGATTTTGCATGGAGACTTTTGGCTGGTTTTATGGTGGCATAAATTCACTTTATGTTATAGCTCGCTAATACCTACAGTGCTATAAATCGAAAACATTATTTCACAGCTTTTGAGAGCTATTGAGGTGTCAGTGATGATGTAACTTACCCCAAAATACTATTTACATTGTATTAGGAGTCCTATAGGGACAGTTTGCATTTACATCAGAGCCATTCAGTTCCTACCCAATACATACTAACTTCATTTGTATATTCCATGTATTTACAAGTGTGTATGTGAAATTTATTTTACTTTCTGGTTTTTGCCAAGAAATTTCAAAACTATTTTTGATATCACTAGAAGAAAGGCTGTTGAGAAACCCTGCACCCTGTAGGCCTGCTGAACTCCTTGGTGTTGTTTTGTGAGGAGCTCTGCACTAAACGGTGACAATAGTTGGGTACCTGCCTTGCAGAGAGTGACATCCCTGCGGGGGGATGGCTGCAGTGGGATCCAGGCACTCCTGAAACATCTCTCTTCAAACCTAACTGGGTGATGAAAACAGAAACTGTTCCCTTGAACCCAGCTGGTGAGCTGCGTTAGCAGAGAGCTGCTGAGCAATCTTGCACTGGGGTTACTGAGCGGCAACCTCCAGGAGAGGGTTTGGGCAGGCTGCTTGGGAGAGTCATTTCCCTAGTTGTCCCAGCTCAATTTGCTGCCAATTTGATTTAAATTTCTAATAGTGAGTTAAATGTGCTTAAGCGCTGCAGGTGGTGTTTGTCTGGAAATCTCATTTTCTACTATATTACAGAGGGTGACCAGCTACTCAGAAAGTGAGTGGGACCCTGAGCATCATGCTGACTCCACTGCTCTTCCCATTGCACTTTGCTTCATGCTAAAGTTCAGGGCTTGAACTCTTGTGAGTAAATGAAGAATATTACATATTCTGGCTGCTAGTAGTAGATAGTGAAAGAATATTTCAAAGGGAGTTTTCTTGTGACATTTCATAGCTTTGCATGTGCAGTTTGCTTTGCAATTTGCCTAAATTTGGAAGAAATCTGGGTTCTTTCTTATCTGTCTTTAAGTTTTGTTTGTTTGCTTTTCCCCATAATCCCAGTTCTAGAATCTGATTCAGTTTTGTGGGTTGACTTCCATGCAGTAAGGTACATGCATGTAGGCTACTTTTGTATAGACCGTAGAAAAAATCCTTATGTATTTATTTATGCTTTCTCTAAATTATTGAACATTACAATGTTTACAAAAACAATTGTCAATGCATTTACAGAACGTAAGTGTGGTGGATTAACCACCAGTAGGCTGCTAGACCACACCCAGCCCAGGAAGTTTTGTTTCTAAGAATCTTACAATATTGTTGTAACCATTTCACTGCCCCATTGGTGATGAAAAACAGAGCACTGACTTTCTTCTGTGGATTCTCCCCTGACACACAGTCAGTGGTAGATACCATACTGCTTTCACTTTATAGGCCAGGATAAAAGTCACATAAAGGATATAATTTCTTGTTGTAACAAAGATGTAATTATTTATAGTAAAATGTTTTCTCATCGTGTTTTGCTGTCCTGCATGGTTGCACACTCAGGATGCTGAGATGAATAGTTAACCCACTGAAATAAAAGCAGTTTCTCCTGTCTGAGGCATTGCTTGTCAGCAGGCGGGATCCAGCGAGTGCCTCCCCACCATCCGTAGGGAGCTCGTTAAGCTCCATGATGTTTGTTGCTGTTAATTTAATATGGCATTGCATACAGGACTGGCCCAAAGTCCAGGCTGCAGTTCAGGGAGAAGCAGTAAAATGATAAAATTCTTCCTTTGTTTGGTAGGTGTTTTCTTCCAGCTTTGAATTTGAAGTTATTTGAGGATTACATGCAAAGTAGCTCTGTAGGAACAGATTTGTAGTTGGCATTCTAATTTAAGGAATTAAAGCTATAAATTGCAGTTCTGTGTGGCACTAGTTTAACATTTTCTAGATGCCTTGTGAGTTGGATGGCCTTTTCCCAGGAGCAAGGGGATTGATGCCTGGCTTTTATGTAAGGGTTGGTAGCTGGCCATGCTTCCCTTCCTGCCTTCCCACCTTTCATTATGTAACGCAAGTCGTTACTGCAAGAGATAGAAGGCTAAGGCAGATTAAATATTTCCTCCCTTCCATGCTGAGAGGAAAAAAAAAAAAGATTCCTAGTGCAACTGCTACTTAATGCAAACATGGGAAAGGTGAAAAAGGATTCTTGTGCTATGAAGGCTGTTATTGCTTAGCTGTAACAATGTGACAACTTCCTAACCACTTTAATGGGACTTTTTCTATCAGAGATATATTATATATTCAGGTACCCAGAAGGGACCTATTCACACATTGATCTATTGAGTTCTCAGGAGAAATGAAATAAATAACAAATTGTACCAACATGATAAATTGGGAGGAAGCCTTTAATCAATTATTAATTGATTATTCACATGAGCACAATGCTTGTAAAGATCAAAACCTAATTTTGACAACATATGCAAACTTTTCCTTTTGAATTTAATAATATATTCTCAATCTGTTGTTCATTAAGGTGAACATCTGTGAATTCATTAATTTTTCTCCAAGCTTGCTGCACCATGAACTTCATTTCTTTAACAAATTTTCCAAAGAATAATCCCATTACAAGCTTAGTTTATAATACATACAATGACAGCTTCGTTAGCATACTTATATTTTTTTTGTCTAATAAGTCTTTGCAGCAAAATCTATTCCAGGATGGTACAGGGCAGTCAGACCAGGGGAAGTGTATAGATGCAGTTGAGGAAACTGACTGCAGAGTTTCAGATCTCATTATCTGACCTCATAAAAATGTGACACCACACATTTCCCAAAATCTGGTGATACTTAGCTGTAAATTGTCACTTGCAAGTAACAGGAAAACCAGATTTTATTCACCTTGATATTTGTCATACTTTCTTTTCCAAACTGGAGTTTTAAAAAAATACACTTGTAAAAATCCTTCTTTGCTTATTTTACTTTACTATTTAAGTGAGATTATAACAGTCCTATAGTGCTAAAGATTTTCAAAGCATACTGGGAAGGAGAAGGAAGAAATAGGTTAAGGCTTCCACCTGCAAAAAATGCATTTTTGAACCTTCAAATGGAAATATATAAGTAAAACTGTTACTTAGAGGTAATACCTGTAGGTGTTTAGACACTTTGTAGACAACATATATACTCTTCCCTCTTACCTAGTACAATCATAGCCAAAATCTGCCTGTCTAACCCTTTCAGGCATGTTTATATAGAGAGCTGCCTTTTCTTTCTCTGAGATTTTTTCATAAAGTTAATGGTAAATGAAATACTGATGTTTCAGAGAAGATGAGTTACATACTGTATTAATCTGACCAGTCCACATTAGGAGAACACTGAGCAGAATTTGCAGCTGCAGAAGATTGTCACTGTGTTCCTGTGTTTAATGGAATAATTTAGGCATAGAGACAGAAAGAAGTCTATACTAAAATGAGTACAAGCACTTTTAAGTAGAAAACCTGTAGCTAATTTTCAATCCTGTAATTGAATTTGCAGGATGGTGCATAAATAAGGCTAGGCTTTTTTAAAAGTTGGATGCTTTCCACTGCATAATAATGTTTTACTGCCTTGTAATGCATTCCCATGTATTTTCCCTGCATACTGTGCACATGCATCACAGTGCTGCATATCTGAAAACCTCATCTGTGATGCAGCCTACACAGTGTTACATCAGGGAAGCTTCAGAAATACATGCAGCTTGACTGTTTGCAAATAATTGACAGCTTGCTAGATATGATTTGTTAATTTATAATTTGCTGTAGCATGCTCAGCCATCAGTGTGTAGTCCCTGCTGGGTTATATCCTAAAATGAGATGCAAAACTCTTACCTTAAAGGCCTTTTGATGGTATTTGTGTTTTGCTCTCATTAAAAGTCAAGAGCAATTCTTAAGAGGTTCAAGTCCAACCCTGGGCTTTGAAGAGTTTTCCTGAAAAGAAATTCCAACAGAATAGTACTAAATTTTAAATTGTGTTAAGAACTATATAACATTCTTTATATCTTTTCCTGACTTTATTGAATTACTTGCACTTAGTAATTAAACAGAAGATTTTGCAAGTTACTGAGTAAAATGGTGTTAAAAAGTTCCTGTAATGTCATCAGCTTATATAGTCATGTCCTTGAACTCAATACTACCTCATACATCTGTGTTAGATTATGTTCATTTGAGATGAAATCTTAAAAAGTCCTGAATTCTCTCAGTCTTTTTTAAAGTCAATGGAAACCAAGGCCACTTGGATAGAAGCAGAGGACATAAAGTCTTCACTGTAACTTATGCTTTTAACATTTTAGTTAATCCATTGATCTCTTTTGAACAGATAATATCTGTAATAACACCACATTTCTACATCATCCAAAGTCAATTAAAAGGTGTGCATTATAGCTGTATTTTAATCGAGACTTACTGGGAAATGGAAGTAAAGAATTCTGCTTTTCTTAATAGTATCATTTGCAAAAAGAAAAGCTGACTGGAAAAATCAAATGAATTATCTGTTCTTTATACATCCTTATATGTCCACTTTCTTCCTAAAATGAATTTAAATTACCTCTATCCTGAACAAGAACGTATTTCAAAATAATGAGAAGTAGATGGATCTTTCCAGAGCATGCACATGGAGAATTCAAATATAGCTCATTAAACTTTGCTCTATAAATAAGAACTCAGCAAAATACAGGTTGTCATTGAAAGATGGTGAGTGGACAACTAAGTTTAATATCTTCCAGTCCCATCTACTTACAAGACAAATTGGAGGAATGCATTTCACTGTAAAGTAGGATGTGGAAGAAACAAACTCTCATGTACAGAACTTCAGAATGAGCTTGAACACATTGGTTTGGTTTTTTTCTCACTCTTCCTGTCTGAAATCTATGCTCAGATGTATAACCACTCTGTACGCAGCTATTCCAGGTCAGCAGCAAATACCCACCTTCAGAAAATTGGCTGTTGTATTATTTTTGAGCTGTTTGGTGTCAGTATGACTGTGTCCTATGCTGCTAAATTTTGAAGGGTTTCACTATTGCTGTCAAGAAGCATTTGCTACTTTTCAGTGTGTTCTGAAGTAAAAAAAATGGGTATCTCATGACTAAAATAATCTCCAAAACCTGATCTCACATACTTGTTCAAAGAAAATACCTTTTTTTTTTTTTTTTTGCATGCATGCATGCATATGAGGGATTGTCCTGGGCAACTGAATTATTTTTCTTTATAACCTAAATAAATAAATAAAAAGTGAATCTACAGTTCATCTAATGTATTGTCATTTACATTCTGTACTTTTATGGAGGGTAAGCTCAAGAGTGGATGTAATTGGTAAAGCAAAGGCTGATTTGCTATTTACCACACGTTAAGAATGGGGAAAAAAGATACTGCATTGGCAATGAATCTATTGGTCCTGTGACAGATTTGAGATTAAGTTCTTATACTTCCATGACATTTTGAAGTAGACCATTTTTGTTGAGGAAAAGGGAGAGGAAAAGGAAAGGTCATGTCTCTCTTATCAGACAGTCATAGTCTCCTGCAAAATAGAAATGTCTGTTTAATGTCAGTGAACAGCCCAGATGGAGATTCATGTTGGAGCAAAACATCTGTACTTTATCTTATACCTCAAAGTTTATAGTACTTAAACCTAGTGATAACAGAATCCTGAGTCATTTTCAGATGAGATTCCTCTACCATTACAACATGATTCTCCATTCACACACTGCCCACCTTTTTCTTCTCCTTCAGAATCAGTCTCTCTGCATTCCTGACAAAATAATCCTTGTATCAGGTATCTATCATCAGGAAGGACTGAATGAGCTCAGACTCATGATACTATGTTAAGATATTTCACAATTTTTGCTCAGAGTGGATTTTGCAAGTCTTTTTTTCCTTCCTGGCTGAACATCCAGCCAGAGAAGCCAAGCAAATTATTGGCCAAAGAAATTAAGAGGAGTGGTGCTACAGTGGTATTACAAGGCACAAAGGATGGGATGGTAAATAAAAGCATTTTACCTACACAGAGTTTGACTTCATAATTTTTTTGAGCTCTGTATAAGGAGCAACTTCCTTTCTTTACTACCTTTTGTTTTATTCCATCTCTATTCTAGTCATATGCATCTATTTCTAGCATGTATATATTTATTTACCTGAATGATTTATCTCAAAAAATCTTTGCTTTCAAACTTTATGGATAACGTAAGATTCTGTTATTTTTAACATTTACAGGCTATATAAAAATGAAAAAAAAAAAAATTGTTAGCTGTCATAGTTTAATTATAGTAACAAGAGTGATAGCTTTATTACTCTGTGGAATTATGCTTCTGAACTATTACTTTTCCCCCCCTTAAAATAAAAAGTATTTAAGTGCAGTCTACCTTAAGGTTAAATGTGTGTATGTGCATTTGAATGGTTTGTACACGTGGAGGCTTGGCCTAAAACTGGGTGAAATTGGACCACTTGTAAATTAGTATGCTTGAAAGAAGCTTTGATATTACCAAAAACTAAACTCTTTTTAGTAGGTGAGGGTATTTTTGTATGTGGTTCTCTGTGTGTGCACGTGTGCTGTTTTGTGATTAGCTACATATCTTTTTCTCACTCTGCCCTTTTACGTAAAGAATATCCTTCAAAGAAAGATACACTTTTTAATAGCTAACACTTTCACGTTATTTCTGGCAATAATTGGTGAATATTATTTAATAAGTAATGATTGAAATAACTCTTTCCTAGAAATTACCTATTAAGGAATTTCAGAAGTGATGGCAAATTATATTGTCTTGCATATTCATGCAGTCTAATACAATATTTAATGTAAAATATGACATTAATTGCTTATAAATACTTTCTTACACTCTAGATACAATTTTTTTTTTTAAATCCTCTACTATCAGAAATATTGACCTGGCACTGCACTTTAATCAGTCAGTGTCTTTGTTAATATATTAGGTATGTTGGCAAAGCAGTAACCATTTGAAAATAAGGCCGTTTTGGTTATTTAGTCAAACAGGAGACTTAATTACAGGTCTTCTGGAGTCTGATACCATAAAGCAAGTGAAGTCGGTGTTTTGACAGTTAAGGTTCTAGGAAAAATAAATATAAGTAATTATTTTATATGTTATTCTCTTTAGATTTTCTTTCCCTGCCCCTTTCTTCTACATTCCTCTTCACCTTTTTAATTTTCTCCTATTTCTTCTTTCCTCCAGTACCTTCATGTCACTGCTTACTCCACCTTTCACCTATGGTAATTTTTTTAGTTTTTTAACTTTCCCATGATCAATTCTCCTCTTATTCCCTTCCCTCTACCTTCTGCACTTGGGCTTCATTTTGCATCCTCAAAACTTTATTTTTTCCTGATTTTTCATATATTCTCATAACCCCTTGGAGGCTTTTTTTTTGATAGAAACAGAGGAGGACATGCATCAACTTACAGTCCTCATAAGCCAGAAAGAGAAACAGTCATGTCTGATGAGCACAGCAGCGAAGTCAGTTATGTATAGACAGGTACCTTCACGGGGTTTTGTCCCAGATTAACAGGAGTTACCTTTGATGGGCAGGGCTTCGTCTGCCACCTCCTCTCTATTCTTCTGGAATTTTGGTTTCCTTCAATACCTTCTCATTAGGAGCAATGAGTTGTTCATATATGGTGTGATTTGCTGTCATTAGTATTATTTTACATTCTTTTCCAGATCAAAACATGTAAATGTCTCTGGGTCTCTTGGGAAGCTTTAATCTTATAAAGTAGGTTTTATTGAAGAGATGTTGGTTTTTGACATTCATGATAAGTTTGATAATTACATTAATAATTATTCTTTCATGTTTGCTACTTACAATCAACAAAGCATCTGATTCTGAAGCTCAAGGAGAAATCAAAATACTAGTAGAGTGAAAGCTATAACGGCAATTGTAAGCAAATACAGTTTATACTGGGAAGAAACAGCTGAGCTTTAAGAGGAAGGATGGTTCTGGACAACTCTCTGCTATTTCACTGCTGCACTTTAGTGGTTACACAAGGTGTGTTTCAGCAATGGCAGGCGACACACCTGTGACTGGGGCACGGTTGGATTCTCTGTGATCCTGAGTAACCGTAATCTAACAGGAATCAGTAATCTAACTTTCTTTCATAAACTAATCAATTTCTGCCCTAAATCCCTTGAGCAACCATTTAAATCACTGGGAGCTTAGTTTGTCTATGTTTCCAATTTACAAAATTTATCACTTCACCTCTGGGTTTATAGTGCGGATGTGCTGAAGCCGAACACTTGAAAGGAAATTTAACAGTTGGAGTTCCTAATAAATCCTTAGCTCACCCGCCTGTATAATTTGTATTAACACGTTGATTAAAGGTTTGCTTGCAGCACATAGATTTCTTTTCAGAAATGCTTCAGAAAGTTGAAATAAGGGGAAAGCAGACAATAACAACATTCTGTAAATACATCTCTATTAAAAGCTCAGACGACTTTTAAACAAAGCAAAAAGGTATTTCTTACTCCCATCATAATTAACCAAGTGCTTTTCAACTCCCAAATCATCCCAGTCATGCATCCCAGTCTCTCAAGCTGTGAAATACTGGAAATATTGGACTCTGTCCTCCTCCTTTCAGTGAATTGGTTTTTGGAATTTTGTGCTCTTCTGATATCAGGTCTGCTCTGTTACTTTTCATTTTTTAGTATTCTTAAAATTTAGTTCATGAGAAAATTCAGTTCTAGTACTGTATTTAAATATAATCTAACTTACCTGTACAGGCAAGCATTGGATGGATAGTAAAAGCTGTTCTTCAGTGAGATATCATCTACCTCATGACAAAGATTTTTCTTTAAACAGAAGAAGAAAGTGTAAAATGTGGATTGGTTAATACTACTGTTGGTGGTTTTTTGGTTTTGTTTTTTAAATTCAGGTAAAGTGCAAGGGCTTACTGCCCCTCTCCCGAGATGGATGCATTTACACTGCTGTTAGTATAAAGTATTGTCTGGAAATTGGGAGCTTTAGACTCTTCTATATCATTGGTCCTCTGAGTTAGTCTTCAAAATCCACATAGTTTTTAGGCAGTGGAAGAGCTGTAGTTTCTCAGGCCTTTACAAGAAATACTGAAATGTTAAGACATTCCCAATGGAAGTAGGGAATATGTGCTACATTTTGACTGACAAAGCTCCTTAGTTTTAGCATCATTAATCATTTAGAGCCAAGCTGAGTCACAGGTCAAGTATCTTACCACCCTGAGACCCTGCCTGTTTACCCCATTAGCTTCAGTGTCTCTTCATACTAAGAAATCAAATGTGACTGTGTCTTGCTTAATGCAGTTATAGGAAGATAATCTTCCAGAGACTTCCAATGGGAAACTCAAAATGTATGTAGGCCTGTGAATTTTCAGCTATGCTTTATAGTCTGTTCTTTCACTGTGTTATTAAACATGTGTCCTTCTTCCCTACAACTGCCTTGATTATTTTCTGTTTTGTCATAAAATATTTGCTTAGTAACAGGCACAGGAAATTGGCAGTTGTCTCTGCATTTCTGCCTTTGATTGTTAGGAGCTTTGAACCCATACAGAACATTGTATAATTCAGAGGGGAAAAGTGAGCCTGGCAGTTGATTTCCAGCTTTTAACCAACATAGAAAGTAAAATATTTATTTACGGTGATCACAGTTCTATTGTTCTCCAGACTATAGGAGACAATGATGCCTAATGAGATACTTCTGCAATTCAGAACCTAAAATTATTTTGACTTCTACAACATTTTCTTTAACCTTTATCTTATAGATTTTCTTCCTCCAGTTTTCCTCAGATTTTTAATAGCAGGAAAAATGAAGACACTTTTGCATTTTTCTGACTTCAGCATGGATGGTTTTATTGCTAATCTGGCTGGCTCGAGTTAACGTGAATATATATCAAACCTATGCTAGATATTAACAACAGTTATCAAAAAGTTAATTTTCTCTGTGAATCTAACATCATTCTTCTGCTACCTGCCATGCTTCCCTGAATTCAGCAACTTAAAGGGATCTACTAAAAGCAGCCCCTGTAGCAGTGTGTGGTGTTGGGATAGTGTAAGATGGAGCTGGAATGCATCTTAGTCTCTCTTAGCTGTGGAGCATCCTCGGTGGTTTGAGTGAAGACAGTTTATTCCTGAAGCAACGTACATGCACGTTATAGGCTATTTAAATGATCTTTTGATCTAACAGGCACTTGGCTTGAGAGGACAGGAACTGAATATAGGAAAGAAGTAAAATCTGTGATTTACTTGGAGGATGTTGAGTTTCATCATTCCTATCCATAAGGAAATAGATGTGACATGCGTGCTGTATTTCAGTCCGTTTCTGGTTCTTGCAGGGGACAGGAACCTACTTCTGCTGTCAGTTATTTCATCAGGTTAATGAGCATAGATGTAATGTGGCAAGTAAAACGGGTTTGATTTTGTAATTGTTTTGGTGATGTGAATGGGGTGAAAGTTGCTTTGAAAATTAGGGAATGACACAGTAAAGGGAAATAAGAAAATTATAAAACCATTCACTGAAAAGCTAGAAAGTACTAGAAATTAGTTCAACAAAAATATCAGTACTATGTTTTATATTCATTACAAAATAATCACATTTTTTATCTGCCTGGGAAAGCAGAAGTATGAATCAGGGTCATGATGTGAAGTTCGAGGTGCACAACCACTGATGACAGAGGAGTATCAGGGAGCTCTCTATGCCTACTGTCTGCCCTGGAAGAGGAAGGGCTAGCAGGGGAATGTGTGTACATATAATTGTTAGTGTCTGAATTGCTACACTATTGGATAGTGTAGAAAATTATTAGGAAGATTCATGTTAAATTCCTCATCTGAAGTACAAGACAAATGTTTGAGAAGTATACAGAAATGCAGTATGCTTCTTTACAGTAACCAGAGAGAACAAGATACTGAAAAGCTCCATGTTTCGTGAGCACTGTCTACCTTCATTGTTAAGTTTTGCTGAGCTGGGAGATTTATCTTTACAGCTACATTGAGTTTCACGCTAAGAAAGTTTTGTAAGATGAACATCAAGGTTTGGTGGCCATTTATTCCCATGAATCTCTTTAGTGACCGATTATGAGTTTAGCTCAGCATATGCTTACACCCATTAAATAGCAGATATTATCTTCAGTGGGATCTGGATTAATATTTTTATGAGCCCACCACTTTCTTACGTTGAAATGTAGTTTTCCACCTCAAGGTGATTCGTCAAAGGGGAGTAAGGGTTGGCTATTACTGGAAAGTCCCCAAAAATTCTTTTTAGTGAATTTTTAATACTGTGTTGGGGTTTTTTTTGTTTGTTTGGTTTGTTTTGGTTTTTTGTGGTTTTTTTGTTTGGGGTTTGTTTGTTTGGGTTTTTTTTAAGGGAATAATATAACTTTGGGTCTTTTAAAATTCATCTGTTAATTACAGATTATGAGACTGCCCCTTTCTAGCCAATACTGATCATGGTCAGCAATTTAGTCAAAGATACAGATAGAGGTTTTGTCTTTTCTTTGTTTAAATGTTTGCATGTCTAAAAGTAAGAATTGGGAACAGACCGTTATGCATAAGAGGAAAGCTAGGCAGCCATGCAATTAACAATTGTCTAATGCTAGCAACTAGTTTTTGTGTTTTCAGGTCATGGCATGCAATCATGTTTTTACAAGCAGCCTTCAATTATTACATGCTCCCCTTTTTCCATGGGTGTGCCAGATTTATTTCTCTCTGAATACTTATCTCACAGGGCTGGCTGACACATGGCAGCCCCTGATAGTGATTCAGACATGCTCAGAAAAAACAGTTCTTTTAGCACTGACCAGTACAAATGACTGGAGCAGCTCTTTACGTGCTGGGTGGTAATCTCTGCTTTCACAGGAAATTCAGCTGGCCTTGAGAGTCTCCTGACTGTGCCTTGGAGGTTTGATGGCTTGGGAATGGTGGACCCATGGTGCATATATTGGATATGATAAAGTCCTATGATGTGGAAATTTTAGGGAATAAATTTGGTACCTTTGCATCATGTTTTCCCAGAGGAATATATCAGGATTGAATAAATGTTTTTAAAAATGTGTTTTCCAACTTTGGAGAACTTTGAAATAGAAGAGGTAGAAGTTTCCTCTTTTTGTTGTGGGAATATGTTTAATATTTATTGGATAAATTAACTGGGGTTTTTTTTCAGTTAGAAAACTGAACAAATGTTGTAGCTTAATACACATATACCTTCATTTTGCCCCCGTTTTGTTTAAGCAAAATGATTTTAAAAACTTGATTTACAGAAATATTTGGAAAAAGTAAAAATGTTTGAAGTACAACTTTCTGATTCTCTACTAACTCTACTGATCTCTGAAACCTTTTTCTGTGCTTTGTAAAGGGTAACTACGGACAAAGTGCCATTTCTTGACATGTTTGTACAGGTCAGGTCATAAATGCCTCCATTGGTTTGAGTCCTCCCATCGTTTTGGGCTTTGAAATCTGTTTATGTTGAGCTCAGACAAATCCCATATATAAACTTTTCTAGCTCAAGGTCGGGTGGAATTTGACCTTGTGGTGCTGGGTTAACAGTTGGACTTGTTGATCTTAAAGGTCTCTTCCAGCAAAACAATTCTATGATTCTATTGTCCTTCGGGTTTGGATTTGCATTTTTAGGGAGAGCAATGAAAAGAAAAGTCTGACTAACATTGGGGCTAATGATGTAAAGATTGTAACAAACAAACATGGTTACTAAAAGTTAAAAGCATGATGTATTTTCTCCTACCTTATTTACTTGGTACCATGCAGCAGAATAACTTCCTCATTCAGCATTTGAATTATTTCCTTCAAATGCAGATAGTCCAAAGATTCTGCAAGATTTTTCCTGAAAAAATAGATATCCAGGGAGATAAAATGAAGAAGGTTGGGATGATAAAATGCAGGAATGGTGGTGAATTTTGCATGATCACTGACAGGAAAACAAGCCTGTCACATAGCCAATCCAGCCTCATAAATAAAGCACAGACATCACAAATCACTTGCTTCTCTTTTCTCTATCTCTCCCCCTTTGTGTTCATATTTTTCAGTGGCTGTATGTGCTGTTAATCTGCATTTAGGTGTGCGACTGAATGTCTGTTTTGTACTTGTTAACAGATGCAGTGTTCAATTTGCTAGTTGGGATTGAGGCCTTTTAAAATGTCATCCTGTGTTTTAGCATTGTTTCTTCAATTTAGATTGAAAAGCTTACTTTAGTGAGGGAAGCATGAACCACCATGTTTGTTATTTTTTTCCTTATTAGCACTCCTAAGCGTATTCTACATTTGCCAGCAGAGAAGCAGTTAGCGTACAGTGAAACTCTCCCTGATTGCCTGCTAATCTGTAAGGATCTTTCTTACTTCATTACTGCATCAGCAAATTACAGGCTGCTTGTTTGCTCCGTGCTTGACTAAGTCTGGGCACTACCAGTACATTCCATCAAAAGGAATTGCTTTGTTCTGCATTAGAGCCTCTGTCAGATGGAGTTTCGCAGGGAAGAGACTGTGGCACGCTTGTAATCAACACGAGTTGTAACATAAACAGCGGTACAGCTCAGTGGTGTATACCACATGATGGTATATATGAGGTCCTATTAATTACTTTCAGCAAGAAATTCAAACAGATTGTGACTGTATGATTATGGTGATAGGAGTCTGCCTTGAGAAGTATCTGTGGGTTTCTGACCAAGATCTCCAGTGCAGTAATTAATCTCAGCTACCCAATGTCTGTGCAAATCCAACCTGTCATTCTTACTGTCTGCTCAATTCTCAGGACAGCCTAAATCTCAGGCACTCGCATTGAGCTTGTCTTTAAAGGAACCAAAGCAGCGCTGGTTTTGCTGCCCTTCTTTTCAAGTATCCTAGAAGAGCATTATGAAAAGTTCTGCTGTTGTGTATGGTTGATAGATGGTGCATCTGCACAGTGTGCTCTGGGCGTGAGAAGAGTTTGTCTGTGCTCTGAGTCAATAGCACAGATTCATAAGAGCACAGAGCCTGCACATGGGCTCTCCATGGTGCAAATATATCTTGAGATATTTTTCCATGTCAGTGCTTCTAGCAAACAGTCACCCTTTGATCCGCAGGGGAAATAGTCCCTTGGAGATAATCTGTATAGCAAAGCAAAGCAAAAATCAAACTGCCCTTTTTGTGCATCTTTGATGCGCTAAACTTAATTTACTTTATGCATAGAACTGCTTTAACTTTACCTGGAGGCAAGGTGCAATTTAGATTGCCTTTTTTTTTTTTTTTTTTTTTTTTTTTTTTGTTAAGAAATCCCATTATCAGTATTAAAGAGTTTCATGCCTATAAAAACATAAGCTGTAGGTTAACCATTATCCCTTTTTATTTTTCTTACTCTATCACTTTGAAGCATGGGCTTCTACGACTTGTTCAGTTTGGGTTCACCAAAGTTAACAATTAATTTATCTCAAACCTTTTATATATGAAGTTATTCTTTCAAATACTTTGCTAATATAAATAATAGCTTATCCTATTCTGCAGGTAGATGATAACGTTCTCATGGCTTTACGTGGCAGGGACACAATAGGCATGTCCAAAGAAGAGCACAGCTTAGCATAAAAGCCCATCTTGTGCCACCACTGAACACCTACTTGCCTGAGTAGCAGTGATACATCTGTGATTTATCAGTGGGAACTCAGACTTCCTACTAAATGAAAGCTGGGTATATACAAGCAGATACATCAAATTAGATGTACAAATTAAATTGCAGAATTTAGGTTGCTAAGGCAGTTTTGACCTAATTTTTCTAAATGTCAATCACTTCCTATTTCCATCTGCCTCACCAGGACAGGTTTTCTAAAAATATAATTGGGAATGTGGTTTTAAGCACCTAATTCTGAAAAGGAAGCAAGATAAACAGTTTAAGTCCTGGAATTAAGCTTGAGTCTCCGATGCTCTGATTTGCAATATATTGAATGCACTTTTATTAAAACTTCTAAGTCCAGCATAGTGACATTAATAGTGAGGGTTTAATTCTGAAATAAAGCTTATTTCCACCTATAAGCTATGTTCAAATCAAACTTTTTAAGTTGACTCCTATAGGTTTTTATGAATTTTTGGTTCTCTGATACCTGACAGAATTCCAGGATGCCCAACAGCAGCTGCCCATTAAGATTTCACCCTGCCTAATGCTGGCTCATGTCTGTGCTGGGATTCTTTTCTTTTCCCAAAATACTAGTGTCTAATAAGCAGAAGCTACATTTTACCACTCCAGATTTTAATTAGAGCATTTGCTTAATGCAGAATGCTATTCTTTCTTAACTGTAAACCCACATAGATTTTGTTAAATTCTGTTGTCCACGGGTCAGAGCTTTCAGTAAAGTAGCTATTGGTCTCAAAAGGAGTTATTACTTTAGACAGTGGGGGTTCAGTAAAGCAAGTACATTAATATTTTCATCAATCCAGCTAACTTACAGATTTCACTGGTCAAATCTAATTTGTTTGATGAGACATCACTGAAAGATGTTCTCTATAGTGTAGACTTAGAAACTGATTGTAACACATAATTCAAGGGCACTGTTTCATGCCTAGGGCAAGAAATAGTATTTTTTTCTCTTCATTTCATTTGCTCTTTTGTAATAGCTTACCTTTTCCAAACTACATCCACCAGATTTGTTTGTAGATTTGCGAAGAAGCAAAAACAACAATAACAAAACACCCTAAACTATGTATTTTTTACTTGGACCACTCTGTAAAGTCACATTTGTTTATTTTTGCCAAGGTATGTCAGAAGGCATGAATATCTCAGTTTATATTTGCATTCAAAGCTACTCTAGTCAGTTTGGTTATCTCATTCCTCATTTGTTAAAAGGAAATATTTAGCCATTGGAGTTTTAACAATACTGTGAATTTCACAAGATTAATTGAGAATTAAATGAGCTCTACTGATACTTTATACATATACACACACAAACATGTCGGTCACCTCTTTAGCTAATATCCATTTAGTACGTATCTTAAAGATTTATCTTCAGCTCTCAGACTGAAGTTCTTTTATTTGGCTTTAAAATGTCCCATTTCTACCAGTTCTCTCTCATGTAAGCCTGGAGACATCCTGCTTTGAGAGTGCTCTAGGTTTTATTAAGCACAACCCAAGGTGTGTATTTCGACTGTTTTGTTTGCTTCATGGTAGTTTCTCCCCCCCACAATAAAAGAGAATATCCTGTGATGAGTCAGCTTAAGGTACACGTGGAATTTATGGCTGTGTGTCTTTACCCTTACCCCTGGAACTCCCCTGAGACTAGATACATAAATACACTGTCTTTGCTACAGCTGGCATTCTGACAATCCAGGAAATGCTGACATCCAGAGTAGTCAAACCATCAGTAGTTTTCCAGAGAGCATGTGAAAATTTCCCTTTTCAAACAACATAGGCATCGTTGGCCTTGAATGTGTTTAATTTATTAGGATTTCTTTACCTTTTGTAAGAGAGATGGACTGTTTACTTTCTCCATAATTGCTGCTAACTCAGATTTCTATGCTTTCATTAGGTTGTAAGCAATGTTAAAATACTCCTTTAGTACACACTTTGTCTGATACTGCACACAGGAACAAATAGGATCACATTGGACGTAGTCTTTCCTGAATTTCTAAGATTCAGGTAATTAGCAAAGTTAAAATTAATCAGGTCAGAGCATTGACCAGAACAGCCAGTCTTCTAAGAAAATCAGCTCTATATCCATGATGGTAACTCATCTATCTTACTGCTTACAAAAGGGCTTTATGTCTCCCTGTCTTGTTGCTTTATTTTACTAGGAACAAGATTCCCTTTATGTAGCCAATATTGATGCTGTTTGTCCTCCTGCCTTGGTTTCACAGTACACTTGAGGCTTTTATATGTGCAAATTTGTTGTTATAATCATTGTACTGGTGATCTTACATTGCCAAACTCTTAGATGTGGTTTAATATCCAATAAATAATCAATTAATGAAGAAATAGTAAAGAATTTAATACAAGGAACTGCTTTCCTGGTCAGATACCAGTCTGACTTGTCAAAATCTTGTAATCAATACTTTGGAAAGCCAATTTTCCCCAGTATCGCTCACAAAGGAAGAGCTTGAATTTGTTCAGGTGTTAGTTTGAAGTATTGCTTCTGTGTGACATGAGGCAGGGCTCACTATTTGGCCTGATGCCTGTGATCTCTTCTCAGTCTTCTTCAGCACACCACAGTTTGAGAGTTTTGGCCTTTTTATTATTTTTTTTTTAATTGCAGTAATAGAGTCGCTTATTGGATATTAGGGCATATTCAGTGGCTTCTTGGTGCAGGGGCTTGTGGAGCACTTGTTCTAGGGATCTGTCTGTAATGCCCGTGTATATATATCATCATTGCCTGTGACTGTAAGGGACTCGAATCATTGAAGAAATGAATGCTTCCAGTGCTTTGATTGGGCTTTTTAATTCAATCACTCTGTAGATCCAATACTGTTTTTCAGTGTTCATTTCTCATTCAAGCAAAATTATCTGTCTGTTCATGTGAGGTTATGCACTGAATATATTTGATGCCCCTCATTCTGAGCAGTGTCTCATCAGGATTCAACACTTCCCTTCGACAGAAATTATCATTTTAGGTGCTGTTGTCATAGTTCAAATGAGTTTCCTGTTTAATAGAGATACAAACGAGTTATGGTGACAAGAATAAGTGCAGTGGAGTCTGCTCAGCTGAAAACTGAAAAGTAACTTGGTGGTCTTATGAGTTCTCAGTGTTATGATCACCTTTCTTAAATGGGAGTCTCTGGGAGTCTCCTTTTTTTTTTTTTGTTATTAATAATTTACCTTTTATGTCATAGTACAGGTGTATTCTTGAATGACATTGACATGGATTGGAGTCTATCTTCTGCTGCTCAGTTGAACCCATATGTACTTCTGTGCTGAGCACCTGCATCCTTGAAGAAAATAGCTTCATTTATACAAATAGTTGACCTGTCCATATTTCAAATATTTGAGTAGAAGATACAGTTGATGCATTTTAACTGTTAAAGGTAGCAGGCTCCTTGCTCTATATTAGCTATATTGCAGCTATAGTCCTCTGTGCCATGTATGAGAATAAGCAGCTCTGGAAGAACTGCAGGACCTTTTGACCAGACATACGTGACCACCATTCTGAGCCCTTTTTTAATGAGAACAATCACAAGAACGTAATTTTCTTTCTTAGATGAACACCCACCCCAGTATTGATCAGAAGAGGAAAGATATTCCTCTTCATTACCATATTAGAGTTCAGAATCCATAAACAGTATTATTCTTCAGAAAGGTTTTAATATATGCCTGTTGTTATTGTTAAGGAACTGTGTTTGTAGAAGTGTCTAGAAGCTTTCTGTCTTGGTTCAGGCTCTTGCATTTTAGTCATCTGTTCTTGCTGTGCTTCAGATTGAATGAGGATAGTACTATTTTTCTTCATGAAGGAACATTCTGATGATTCGTTCTTAAAAATTAATGAGTTTTTTTGAAATTAATTCTGAAATCAAATTGCTTTTAAAAGAGTATTGAATTTAGGCATTAAAAAAAAATAACCCCATATAGAAACATACAATATAGAAAATAATAGTAATATATTCTACATCTCGGGCATTGCACTTTTAATAAAATAATACTATTACCTAAACCTTTTTCAAAGCAGAATTCTATAGATTCTGACAGTTATTTTGAGGCTGAATTGAATGTTCCAAGTTGGTTTTATTCCTTTCGTATATTGTATACGAGGTAGTAACAACACAGTATACTTTTCCAGAGTACTTTAACAGGGTATTCACTGCCATCATTGAAGAAAAGGACTTAAAATACTGTTCTAGAAAAGAAGTTCCCTGACTTGTAATGAGTAATCCCTAGAACTATGTTTGTGTTGTTTTTCCATCCCTATGGTCAGAGCTGGCTGGGGTCATCATACCTTTCGATCAGATCCTATGTGTGAATTAATTTTTGCCTAAGTGATATGATAACAATTTCTCTTCCCAAAGTACATCCTCTTTGAAATCAGTTTGTTTTGCTAGCGCTGTATGGACCGATTGCCCATCCGCTTTCTTTGTAACCACCAGAGCCGATGCACACGGGTGGAGAGGAGGGAAATGTGCAAGTGAGCATTGCTGCAGGACAGAACCTGCTGGATCACATAGGCATCTTTCAGTACGTGTCAGACCATTTCCCAAAAGGCAGTTTATTACTTTGCCACCCCCCTCGCACAAACAATAAATAATCTGAAATTAGTCAGACAAGAAACAGCTGAAAAGAAAAGCAAACCTTACAGAACACCTGCAGAGGTGGCTGGTCGTGCTTTGGCATGCATTGAAGAAAAGAACATTCCAGGATACACCTAGCAGGACTGGGCTTAATGAACAAATCGACTTGACAAATTTCACCTCCTTCTCTGCTTATCTGCAACTTTCATCATTATGAATTTCCCATTCTGAATTACCTGTTAAGTATTTCCTGCAGACAGATGTCAGCTTGTGAATTGCTCAGATGCTCAGTTTTTCTCATTACTAGTGCTATCTGGTTGTGCACTTCATTGAATCCTCCAAGTTTTTAACCCCCAGGCAAAATACAGCTGCAAAGAGGTAAAGACCCCATAACAGAATTAAGTTTATATGCAGAATCTTTACTTCTGTTTGTGTAGAGAAATAAAACTCCATGCCTTAAGTGCTTTCATTCAAATTTACCCCTGAGTAATGGAGTTAAGGAAGTGATGGTAGCCTCATCAGGTTGATCCTGACTTGACATTAGACTCATGTTCATACAGTGTTACAGAAGATACACAGACATTTCATTCACTTTATTACTGAATTTCCCCCCCAGATATATGATTAGTATTAGGGTGCTGGTCATGATAGGATAGGATATTATCCCTTTTAGTTGTATTTCAGTCCTGGTACTTATGGGGGAAATTTGCAGGGATTCAGTTTCTATTCACCTCTTATGAAGGTAATTTGTTAAAAGTATAAAAGAAGAATGGACCATGTGCAGACAGTTGTCCTGGTGAGTCCTGATAAGTGGCTGCAGTGCCAGAAAAGTAGTGTCTCTTATGATGCTCCATTGTTTGTGTTACTATTAAAAGAAATAATAGGTCAAGAATGGATATCTAATTATATTTCTTGTTTCCAGCTTTCTGTCAAACCTTTCATTGTAGTTTATGACAGGTCTAGTAGCACGTATTTTTGTTTTATTTTAGCTCAAAAATAGTCTTCCCACACTGTTTCTAAATGGTCATTGTAAGAAAGTTTGTGGTTTTGAAAAGATGAATGTCCTGTATTAGGTATCAACATGTGCTGAAAGTTTAGAGTTGTATCATTGACAAGAGTGGATCACATCCTAATCCATTTTTCAGTAGTGCAAGGAAGGTGTGACCCAGTGAGGTCGTGCTGAGCTGGAGTGTCATACATGGTGTTAGGGTATTGATGTGGAAATAAGGAGATTTTTGTTCTTTCCATATCCTGTGCCCCTGTCATTATGTCTTCACCCTCCTGCTGTTTTTCTAATAACACTGCTATTGCTCACAAAGCAAATGAAGTTCTCAAGTAGATTTTCAACTTTTTTGGTGTCAGGGTTAAGCAGTATAGAAGGTGAAGTAATGAAAACCCTGGACACCAATGCCTATTTACATATTGCAGAAACAAAGGAACTCAAGATTACTCTGATGTGGTCTTACCTATAGTTCAAAAGGTTGAAGTGATTCCCCCTTGATTACTACACAACACTTTGGTGATGGAACTCTTTTGGTGCTGGACTTTCATCTCATTAGTTACACAAACTCTTTTACTGTAGTCTGTCAGGACAGGTTGAAAGGATATTGATTAAGGGCTTAGCTCACTTCTTATCACAGCTAATTATATATTTTTTTTGCCCAGGTGCTAGGTTTCAAGACACTGGTTTTGGAGCAGCCTGTAACAAATGGAGAGTTGATTACTTTTGACTATCAGCTATCAACATTTGTATTTAAAAGGGAGTTTGAAAAGGAAAATTTTCCAGTTTTATGTGATATCTATTAAGAATTCAGACCTTAGCTTTGTAGTGAGCACATCCCGCTTTTCATCTTCCCTTACTCACACTGTTGCTTCCCAAAATTTGAGGGAGGGGTGGGATTGATTCTGAACAGCAAACCACAGAAATTTTGCTGCAGCATTGACTGCAAGGGAGCCATTGCATTTCTAGAGAGATGTTGAGAGCACGCATTTGAAAATGAGAGATGAGGAATTAAATAGGGTCGAAGGTCCTGACGCGCTAATTAAACATAATTACATTTATACAAGCATCAGCTCAACAACTTTTGCTTTTTGGGGTTTTTTTAATAGTGTTTACATGCTCATAGAGTATGCATTGTAGTAAAATGCTAGAGTCTTCTTGTTACTGTATGCTTATTTTTTATTTCTGAAGCTAATCAGGTATTTATAATTGCATTTTATCATCTCAAATTACATAATATTTTAGTTAATCTGGGAAGCATGCTAAAGCCAGGCTTTTTAGGAAGAGGAACACTAATTAACTTTGTAAGGAATGAGATCAATACTGTTGGTTTCCAGTTTCTCAATTCAATTTCTCCGTTCCATTTTCTGAAAACAGAATTGATGTAGGATATGGTCAGAGGTTTAATGTGACAGTTTTCATAGTCGCTCAAGTGAGTAAGCATCTCTCCCAATTACTTCCACAAACACAGTCTTGTACACTGCCACTATTACTGGTTTGTTGCATCCAAATTACAGAGGAGGCTGCTTGAATTCTCCATCATTTTGCAGTCAAAATCCTATTGCGGGCAAAAGAAAACACAGTTTCTATGCAAAAGCAAGATTTTTTCTTAGTCTAATTGAAGTCTTAGTGGTCTAAAGAAATACACTAATAATTCAAATCATATACAGTTAAATTTAATATATGCAAACTTTCTATTATCTGCCCCTTTCTCAGGTGTTGTGCTCCTTTTCCACTCTCTCACTGCTCAGTAGCTTCCTTCTGGAGGGAGCTGAGACTACCTCAATCACAAACATTCAAGTCCATTGCCGGAAATATGATGCTGATGTCGATGGTTTCTTCTTCCATGCCCTCCAGTCCAGCTGGGGTCATCTTTATGTGCTTGCCAAATGTCCAGACCTTGCTCTTGCCTCACAGGACTGCTTAGGTCCAAATTTACAATATACAGTGTATTTACGTATGTTGGATACTTGTTCTTTGCGCTCTTTGTTAAACCTAAACTACTTTTACCCAGCTCCCAGGGGTGTATTCACCAGTTCACCACTAATGAGGTGGTTTTTTACAGCTCTTGGGCATCCAGTATCATCCTGTGCCTGTACTTTTAAGACCCACACTGTCATCCCATGCCTGTACTCTATGCTGCATTTTATCTACAGTCATAGACAGTTTGTTTTACCTGGAGTAGCTGCCTGTATTGCTATTTATTGGTCTCATATACTTATATGTGTAGATATAAAACAATAGCTACATCCCCATACCAGAAGCACAGAAACAATTGCCCCTTTCTGAGAATTGCTGGTACAAGCAAAGCAAACAAAGAAGCAAAGCAAACCACACCTCAGCCCGGCCAAGGCAAGTCCTGGCAGAGCCTGAGAACACCTGAGGTCTGTGCCGCAGCTCAGAACAAAGCCTCTGGCTTCCTTTGAGCAATGGCAACAGCGTTATTTCTTGGGCTACCAAGCTACATAACAAAGAAAAAGTCTTAGTTAATAGTTTTACTCTCTACCAGCATATCACAAGCTAACTCTTTCTCTTTTCCCTTTCACCACAGTAAGCTGAAACCCTTAGCTGCCTTTTTTACTCTTTTTGCTTTTTGCAAACTTAACCTTGTCACACCAACAGACCTTCTTCCCCAGGCTGGTACCTACAGGTGCTACCTACAGCTGCTACACTTGCTACATTCATGCCCTTTGCCTTTGCTAATTTTTTTTACTTATGGATGACTCCTAAAAGGTACCAAGCAGTGAGATATCTAAATGCTGGAAAATGATTGTTGATCCCTCTTAACAATGAATAATGTCGCGTTTTGGGCAGAGGCAACAGGGCTGTGCCTGGTGCACATATTGAGCACTGAGAACACAAAGAGAGAAAAGTACAGACTGCGAGCAATTTGCAGTAAGCATTTGTAAGTAATTCCAAGTATTATGTGCAACAGTGCTCCCTCCCTTTGTGATTTTCAGCACCCATTTTTTCCTCCTTTTCCTTGATTGCTAATCAAATGGCTTACAGAAATGCTTCCCTGATGAATCTCACTCAATCTATGGGCAGTCTCTCATATATACTTTGCTACCAAAACATGTAATTTGATCACTGTATGCCTATATAATATAATTAATCTTTTCAGAAGCTTGAAAGAGTCTCCCTTTGTGTCAAAAGGGTAAATATCCCAGAAGGCCATTAGGTGGACTTGTCCCTGAAAGCTTAAGAAATAAATGGAATGCTGATTTGATACAGATTTGAACGCAATTTGAATAAATACAGTATCCCATTTCATGAACTGTGTGCTATCTAAGGCTTCTCTGTATTGACTTTCATGTTTGTGAATGTTATTGTGGGGTTTTGTGATTTTGCTTGTTTGTTTTTACTGCAAAAAAACCACACCTTAAAACAAACAATAAGAAACCAAAGAGGAAGAGAGGAGAAAATAATTCTTGCTAAGCCCCTGGAACTTTTTTCTTTTTTCATATGTTGTACATTTCCCTGTATTTGTCCAAGCTCTCAAGAATTTTGTATGGTAAATTAGACTGGGTCAGTGATTCTGAAGACTGTGTTTTGAGAGAAGAATGAGAACGTACATGTGAACAGGATAGTGGACAAAATAAGACTGTTACTGCATTGTTGTGCCTGTACCCTGACAATAATGCCTGTGATTGTAGTAAGGGATCCAAATCACAGAGTCATGGAATGGTTTGTATTGGAAGGGACCTTACAGGTCATCTTGTTCCAACCCCCCTGCCATGGGCAGGGACATTTCCCACTGTATCATGTTGCACAAGGCCCCATCCAACCTGGTCTTGAACACACCCAGTGATGGAGCATCCACAACTTGCTGGGCAACCTGTTCCAGTGTCTTACCACCCTCACAGTGAAGAACTTGGATAATTTATTTGAGCAAGTTAAACTGTCAGCCTGTCCCTAACATATTCCTCTGTCTGTCTTACTGAGTTATTTCCAGCTCTTGAGAATCACCAGGTGCTATTTTTATGCTCTTACTGTGCAAGTAGAGATGTCACACCAGGTGGCTTTTTCCCCTGTTTGTATCTCCTGTGCTTTGCAAAGGTCAGTATGTGAAGATTTCTGCTTAACTTTGGAGTCTAATGTCTGGTGCTGTACTAAGGTAAATTATCTATTTAAGCTCTGTCTGAAATGAGCTGTCTTTTGTTGACAATGGTCTGGTTTGAGTCGTAGTATATAATAAATATTAAATGCAAAAGAGAGGTTGTAGTTCAGTCACAAATTATTATTTGCAGAATTACTGCTGACCTCTCATTAGCACTTAGAAGTGGCAGACCAGCTCTTGAAGGATTTAGGAGATTGCTTAACGAAGATTCATTTATTAAGATGTATGGCTGTCCAATGTACTGGTCATTACATTGACTTTAGGATTGGCTCAGACTGAGCAACCTTTGCATAACTGAGGAATGAAAGAGAATCAGCTAACTACTTGGAGCAACTTGTAGTCTTTTTTTTTTTTTTTTTTTTTTTTTAATTTGTCTACTCTTTGTTTTAAGTTATAGCTCTTTTCTTTTTTTTTTTAAAAAGAATCACAAGCTTCTTTTTTTTTTAAATAAAAGCTATTTTGTTGTATGATAGTTTTAAAAGCAGGATTTTGCATAATAGTGCAGTATGCTATTCCAGAATTCAGTATTACATTTTCATCACCTATTGTAAAGTCTGCTGTAATTCCATCCACACAGGCATATAGAGTCTGCTCCAAGCTATGTGGATTTGACAGACAAATTATGAGGTATGTCAAAAGTATAAACACTGTATAAACACAGTAGAGATACTGGAAGTCTAAAATGTATTTTATTCATAGACATGGATCATTGTGTCACCTGATTAGGGGAAGATAAATGTCTCTTTGAACTTAAGCAATTTATAGGTATAAATTAAGGTTGTGCCCCACCCCCATTTCTAAATCTCATTTGTTTTCTTACCAAAAGTGATCTAATTGGTAAGAGATAAACCTGTATTCATTGTTGAGGAATGATGTGGTTTTTCTTTCTGTTACAGTCTTTCTTGGCATGGAGTCATCCTTTTACACCCTTTCTCCTCCTGGGAGAGACAGGGGAATACGCTTGGTTTTGATGGAGCAACTTAAAAACACGTCCAGGTGTGACCCAGGCCTTGTAAAGAAAGGAACCAGGGGTCTCGTGGGACCCACAAGGAGCTTAGTACTCTTCTGATGCACTGGCCAGAGCTCCAGCCTCCTAGCTTCTGTTTTATGGCAACACTGCTTCTGCATTTTAGCATTTGTATTGTACATGGAAGAATCAATCTTCCTTGCAAAATACCCACGGGTTAGGGAGCATGCTTGTGTGGCAAATAGTGCTAGATATGCCAGATTCTAACCACAGTTCCAACACTGAAAGTTTTTATTTTATCTGTCTGTAGGGATTTATTGACTTTATACACGATTAAAATACTACAGGCAAAGCAGCGATTAAAAGCAGTGGTTCTGTGTTTAGCTCTCAGTGGCTGGAACCCCACTTCAGAGGGATGGGCCTGAGGGTCGACCCAAATAGTAACAAGCTTTTGATTTTTTCTGATGGCATAATAATACTATAAAAATATGGTAACATGGACCATAAATTAAATGTAGAGGAAGAGTGGCCTGGGCTTGGATTTTTTTCTTGTTTGTTGTTTTTTTTTAATTTATATTTTTTATTTAAATCATTTGAATGGAATGATATAAAGCCAAGGTAAAGTATGTTTTGAATTTCAGATTGTCGAGATTTCTTCCGTTCCCGAGTTTTGCTTCTGCTTCATGCAGAAGCTCATTATTATTGTTCAGTGGCTTCAAATGTATCTTCCTAGGGCTGGAAAGTTGGATTTTGCCTGAATTTCCATTCTGGTGAACTTCAATTAAAACCAAACAAACAAACCCACAAATAAAACAAAGAAACAAACAACCACCTCCCCAAAACCACATGGCCAATGTTTTATTTTCATGGATGGGAAAACAGCCATTGATTGTTTTACTGAAGTTTTAAGCCAGCTGGGATAATGCAAATCATTACACTTAAAATGTAAGTTGCAATAATTGAACCTTCTGCCTTTGGTAGGAGTATCTCAGTGGGAACCTTTGTCAGACGTTAACATGCGCTGAGGAGACATTGACTGTTTCAACTTTCCATTTCTGAAGTTAATTGTCTGGTCCTCTCTCACCTCTGTAAATCGATCAGGTTTTCAGCTTTTTCTGCAAACATGCACACTTAACAGCACTGGTGGAAGTTAAGGCAGCACATTGTAGAGTCTGTGCTGCATTTCTGAGCTGCAAAACAGACTCATTAGTGAGAAAATCTACCTTACACTTTCTTGTCCAGCAGTATCACAAATATCTTAGTTGGGGGTCTTCTAATTCAATGGCATCCCTTCTTTCGAAGAAAGCCAAAGCAGGGAGCAAATGTGCATTGTCCTTGTCTGAGTGGTATGGAATTCTGACCATGGGAGATGAACAGTCTAGAGGTGATGATCAGCCATCACTAACAGTGGAATGTGACCTTTTTCTTCTATTATTTTTAATGAGACATGCATTTTTTACAATTTGAAATGAAATAACTCTCGCAAATGACCTTTCACCTGGCAAGGCATCCTTCTAAAAGAGAAAAAGGAAAATCTTACGTACATGTTTGCATTAAGGTACAAGATCCCTGCCAACTGTGGTTGAAAATACATCTAAAATCGTTTTGGTTTTCAGTATTTTATCAGTCACTGAAACTATCAGAAAACTAAATTAGTCAGTTTTTCTCACAGGAATTATCAAGAGTATCCTCAAAATAGTATCGAGATTATCCTCAAAATAGTATCAAGATTATCCTCAAAAATAGAAGTCAAACTCCAGGCAATAAAATAATTATTCTGACTTAACAAAACTGGAAAATCTGAGGGCATGATGTCTTCAGCTTTCTGGAAATAAACTGCATCCTTTCTGGTCCTGTTTTGGACATAACCACAGTATGACTAAATATTTCCAGAAATTACCCCAGAACAGGCAGATCATAAACACACAAAATTACATCAAATGATAGTGGGTTGTTTTTTTCCCTGTTTGCTCTCTTGGAAGGATTATTTTTGTTTTTTAAAGGCTTTAAAATGGCAGAAAACCTGGTAAATTCATGTGCTACTTGTGGCGGGATGGAGAAGAACACGGTGTAAGTGAAAAAGTGCTGGTGTGAGAGCTAATGTGGCATTGTAGAGCCTGTTGAGTGAGTCATACCCAGCAGTGTGACTCCATAGCGGCTTCGTATATGCGTTGGGGGGTGAATTAGTTCTTTGACACGGTGCTCATCTCCAGGAGACACCAAGGACTCTTGGCTGGCCTGCTGCTAAGGGCAGGTGAAGTGCAAGGTTTTAGTAGAAGGTTTTGCACAGGTTGGTCTTTAAAGAGAAGTGGAATGTTTAGGTACCTAGGCAATAATTCAGCATAAACGTAGAGTCTGTAAAGGTAAATTTGCTGTTACCACTTTCACTGTTGCTTTGTTTTAATCCTTCAGTTGTTTATTTGAGACTATTTGCAGCTGGAGCTGTAGCCATGTGCATGTAAGAGATGCAAGCTTGGACAAAATCAAACCTTTACAGACGGCTGTGTTAGTTGATGATATAATGCCTTTTGGCTGCTTCTGATTTGAATCAATTGGACTGTGTTTTTGTTTGACTACCTCTAGGCTGGTATTAGAAATGTGGGGTTTCTGTTTGATTCCCCATTAGGCTTTTACCTAATGTCCTATTGATACATTCCACTTGCTTCTCCTCTGTCCTCCCGCTGAGTGCATCTCCCTTCCTGCCTGCCTTTGGAATGTGAAACGTGAAATGAAAAATATTAGAAGTGGGCTAGAGCTGATCAGAGCTCCGGTGTTTTATTTTAATTTCTAAAATGATTAACAATAAAACATTTCAGCATTCATTTTATATGCTAAAGCTTCATAAAACTTCTCTGGCAGCATTCCTGAAGCTCTCTAATGCTGCTCTGTAGCAGGCCTCTGGTTAAAGAGTCTTCTCTCCACAAACTATTCTGGTTGTTTTCTGGAGAATGTTACTTCTAATATTTTGATACAAATTATGTCAATGTTGAATTGCAACACTGATATAGGAAAACACTGAATACTTCACCATTAATGTTTCCTTTGTGAAGGGAAATTTAAGATTTTCTTCTGAGGATATCTCTTTTTGCCAATGATAGAGTGTTGGGAGCCAAGATTTAGCCCTGTTTTGTGGGATAAATTCTACGTTATATTGAAGAGCTGATAAGTTGTTTTCAGATTTCAGGCTCCATGCTCTGAGCTCCTCCCAAAACTCAGACTGTTCTCCTGGAATGAATGGCAAACACTGGCAGAAGCAACTGCTGTCAATGCAGCTTCAGAACAAGAGACAGACATCTTTAAAAGTGATAGCAGATGATTGTAATGACTCGCTCTTAAGCCTCATGAACCTGTACAGCTTTTAAGCAGGAACTTTGCTTGTCAAGTCACTCCTTTCTTAGCCATGGGTTTCTCAGCACTAATGTGAAGATTTCCATTAATAAATTGGTCTGTTACTCACAGATGGAATATCTGGCAAAGTGTACCTTCTGCAGTCACCAGTTTTCAGTCTTGTTAGAGCAGATAAGATCATTATTGTTCTCTCACTTGCTCGCAGAGATTTAGTGTTAGATGATGTTGTTAATGGTGGGTTTTAATCCGTATGGCTCCATTGCAACAGTCTGCATTAGCACTCACTTCAGTGAAGACCGGCCAGTATTGGCCGAACTAGACAGAAAACAGGTTTCATTGAGTCACTTTCTTTTAGATTTGTGGTGAATTGTCTGGTTTTGATATGGTTTTACCTGATGCTTTATGTGCTCTATTCTTATAAAACGCACATGAATAATTCCCTATTTCAGATAATCTGTGATAGTTTATTGGAATATAAGTACCTTTGTTTGGTGCATTTTGAGAGAGAAGAGCTTTTTCTCTGGGGAAGCATTCTAGATGGAAAACATGAGAGGTAATTACAACTTGCCTAACAGTGTCCTTTCTGTCCAGGACTCCTGATTCCATTTTTGGATTCTGCTATTGACTAAGCCTAACCTTCAGTCAGGAGAAGCAAGAGGACATAGCCATTTGTGCTTTGCTTTGTGGATTTGTAAACTGTTTTAATAAGTGTCTTTTCTATTCTGTTACTTTGAAACTGAATTTGACTTTCTAAAGCCCATTCATGTACAGAATGATATATATGTGCAAAGTAGTATAATGCTATGGGCTGGTTTTCAAATTTCTAACATTTATTGTCGATCTGTGGTGGTTGATGTACATCTGTATTGCTGCGAGAAGGACATTTGCTGAGATGCAAAACCCACGGGATGCAAAAATGCTCAATGTCCACTGAGCGAGCGTAAAAGTACATCTCTGATAAGGAACTTTGCAGAGTTACGCCAATAGGGTGATGTGCTCATTGTGTGACAGGCATATTATTGATTGGAGCTGGAGAATCATCTTCTTGTTGTTGTTTGTCTTCTCTTTCGTCTGTGAGTCCCTGGGGAGTCAGTTTGGAATTAGACAGTAGTCTGTACTAAGCGTAGATTTATAGTCTTTAACTGTGGGGGGGGGGGGGGGGGAAGGGGGTTTTATCTTTTGAGACGGGGTTTTAAACATTTACAGAAAGGGGATTTTTTGGGGGGGTTGACAGTGAGCCAGCACAAGGGCATATAACACAAGAGGAAATTATTTCATCCCAGCTAGGGAAATGTCTTCCACAGCTGCCTGATGTCTTTCATCAGAGACTCGGCATTGGTCATTATTTCTGTTATGAAATAAATGAACGTATCGTAGTCCTGAGTCTCAAAGGCAATTCTAGAGACGCAGGTGAAAGGGACAAAGTGTTGCTCTGGATCCCTTTTGCTTTGCTGCTCGTGATGGCATTTAGTATCTTGCCACCTTGCTACACGAGCACTGACTGAAATCTGTGCTGGTTTTGATTGTGTTCATTTGAGATGTGACAGTACATTTCTCTAGTAAATATATCCCTGTCTGTGCTGCAGCTACCTACGGCAACACAGCCCAAGTCTTTTGAACTTCTGGGAAGAGTCAGCTGGTGTGCTTCGGGCTGCTGCTTCGCTTCGGGTTTCCCAGTAAACTACTTTGAAACCAAAGCAATGCTGCCAACCTTATTTCAAACAGCGAGCCTCCCTCAACAGTTTAATACTTTTCCACAGAATCTCAGACAAGTTTGGGGTTTTTGGAGAGGGTGGTGGTTGTTTTTTGTGATAAATTATTTTTTTGTTTTTGCTACACTGGAATGAGATCAAAGTCACTTGTGTTTGTATTCTGCTCGGAGGTCTACATCCAGTTTCCTGGAATCAAAGCTTCATCTCCTTGTGGGTTTGATTTCCCCCTTGCAAATACTGTATTTATGTGTTTTCTTTGTTATGTACCTCAAAATGTTTAAATGTCTTTTACATTACTGTTTTATTTCTACTGCTGAATTGACTACAACCAGTTCTGCAGCCATTCCTCCCCTTCTCACCACCCTTCCTGCATTTATCCAGCTTCTGCATAAAGGGATTTTTAAACACTGTGGGCAATTAGCTATAATAGTAGCTACAGACATTTTTGATTCCTGAACACTATATAAAACTGCCAGAAGACTGTATAATTCACTCTGTTAAAGGCAGTTGCTGAAGTTCACGACATGCCTTGATTTCTGGCTACTAATGAAAATACATTTCAAAGGCTGTTGAAGTGGAAGCTGTTTAACAATAAGCATTTACCTTCCTCTAATTCTTCACCAAGAACAAATACAATTTTAAATAAAGCAGGATTCTTTTTAAAATGATTAGTCTCTGGTGTAAAGAAAAGTCATGAAAGTATTTAATTAGGCAACAACAAAAAAGCACGAAATGAGTAAAGCTGATTCTGTAGATATCTGATGATCATACTGAGGTACAATTGAAGTAGAGAAGCCTGTTGCTTCTAATAGTTTAAGTGCCTTGCACACCCACTGCATGCACTGAGTACAATAAAATGTTCTATCACACATTCTCTTCTTCCAATATGTAATCCATACTCCTGCAATAATAGCAGGGATAATTAATTCTGGCTGAAGTATTTAGAAAATTATTAAGTGCTGCAATTACAGACTTTCCAAATGGCAGTATTTAGAAGCAAGAAGCTATTCTCTACACGCAGCCCCCCCTCCCATATCTGAGTGCACTGAAGAAACTTCAGTTCAGCAACATAAGGTAAAAGCCCCTGCAGGAGTGCATCTTAATGTAGTATTAATTGGGTAAAGGAAGAACGTAGCTCAGGAACACGGAGGGTGCTTTTGGAACAGGACAAATAATCTGAAATACAAGTTTGATGAATTCCCTTCGTCTCTCTGCTGTGGTTGCTGCAGCACTTTTGTTTATATTGATCTGAATGGCATGGAAATTTTCTTTCATCTGTCATTTACATTCATTTTACTTCTTGCAATTGCCTCTGCCAGCTTACATGCTTGTTTTCTGGTGAATCTATTAATAAGATTTCCAGTACATCAAAAGAATTTCTTTTGTGCAAAGGTAGAATATAATGCGCCTAAGGTGTAGGAGGGTTCCTAGCTTTAATTTTACCAACTAAAAGTTATTAATGAGTTCTGTGAAGTAAAAAAAAAAAGAAAAAAAGACTAGGATAATGCTAATTGCATGCTATAGATTTTCCTCCATTGCTTACTCATTTAGTTGGTGACTCACAGAGTAGAATATTTACACTGTAGCTTTCCTCTGATTGCAATATGCCTCCTGAATTGACAAAAAGAGGACCAAAGGTCAAATTAATTAAAAACAGTAGGGGAAAGAACATAATTAATGCTACAAGTTTGTATTTATGCATTTTGCCTAGAAAATGTGTGAAGTGCCTTTTGTTTTGTGCAAAGCACAGACACTCTATGCCAATGAAAATAAGAAAACACTAAGAAACACTTAAAGAGTAGAATTAAATTGAATTATTTAGGACAATTTATGCATATCGGTGGTTTCAGGGTGAGCACCCAGGGCAGTTACCAGGGGCATTCAATAGTATAATTGATACAGGAATGCAAGCTCATATGCATGAATGTGTAACTGTGTGTAGAAGATACCCATGCCTATAGTGTCTCCCTGTTGCCCATGTGCCTTATGCCAGCCCTGCTGACATTCCTGTTGCTACCCTTCCACACACACGTTTTTCCTACTGGTTTATTTTAAAGGTCCTTCTGGTTCTTAGCTACAGCAGTTTGCCTTCTGAGTAGTAAGAATAGAGTGTAGACCCAAAGCCCTGCAACTGTTCTTGCATGACTGCCTGTTACAAGGGATTTCTGCACCATCACGCTTTTCTGGATCAGCTAGAGAAAGCAGGAGCCTTTCCTGATCATCTTCTCTGTGTCAGCGTTGAGGAAGTATCACAGATTTATAGGTCTCAAGTTCAGTGTGGCTTGTATGGAGAATAACATTTATCTCTGATTTAATTGAGCTTTACATAAAACTTGAATTATCCTGAAGATGGTAGCAGTGTTAATTTTCTGTCTGGCAGGTGAGGAAATAGAGGTAGCCACTGAATGCACTTGGGGAATTGCAGAGGTGGTACTCCCTGTGCCTTTGACCTTCCCTCTTTGGCTCCTTTTATTTCTCAGCTCTTTGGGGCAATTTTACTTGGGTGTCTTTCCAAACATGTGGGGACTCAGGATTATGCTATTTATGAGTATGCAATAATGTCTGATACAGTAAGTGGCTGGGACTGAGTTGCTCTTAAGCAAACCACTGTGCTCAGTGCTGCTGACAGAGGCACTCGGTAGGCTGTGCAGAGGCCAGTCCCATGCTGGCCTTTGCGGCTCACTGGGAGTGCCCAGTCCTCACTTTTGTTGACTTCCCTACTCTTTCCCCTTGATTCTTTATATATTTTTGCATTAGTACCTTTCTCTTGACTCCTGGAGTTAGTAAGTAAACCACTTCTGACTGTTTCTACTTACTGCGTGTGACTTGAATTCACCCGTTTCTCACTCACCTCAGTAACTGTTTGTCAGGAAAGCAAGGCAAGGTCACAGGTCTGTGCTTTATAAAGCTAGGTCCCTGGTGACTGACACCTGAACCTCACAAAACTGGACCTTGACTTACAGTTCCCCTCCAGAGCTGCACTCTCATTGTGATTTCAGAGCACAGATCTCACAGTTGTAGGTCGTGGCTGTGTTGGCATCGGGGCAGCTGCAGATGCCCGGCTCTGACTGCGGGCAGGTCGCCTGCTCTTGGCAGCTCTCAGCTTGCTTTGGGAGCGAACGACTTTCCTCGCAGTTCAGCTGGAGTCCCTCAATTCCCCTTGCCCATCTAGCCCCCTTGCCCACAACTGCTTTAGTTCTTTATGCAGACTAACATATGCTGCATTACTTCAGTAATTTGTATTGTATATTGTGCTCCGTGGAGAAAGATGAGTAAGTAATCTCAATAGTCCCGAAGAATGGCTGCACTGAATATGAAAATGCACCAGAAGGATTTAAGGAGCAAGGAAAGGCTAATGGCTTTATATGTTGCTTTACTGAAATTACACAAGTGTTGAATTCTGAAAGAAGTTATATATTCTGATTATCTAAAAGGACAATTGCAGAGACATCAGTCTGTAGGAGCGAAGGATGGTATCAGTGATACAATACAGCACTTCAATTTGTAACATTTTTCCCATTTACAAATAGGTATTTCAGACATCCATTTAAAAATGCATTAGTAGCTTGTAGCTCAACTCACTTTAGTAATTTTGAATATTTCATGTATTCTATTGTAAATAACAGCAAAAAACTTACTCATTATCAACCTGATAGTATAAGCTGTGAAAATAGTGATACAAATGAGAGATTTCTGAGTTTAATCAAATAAAACATAATACTTTTTCTTAAGACAACTTGGAGAGAAAAATGGATATTTGAAATAAAAAGAAATTATTGCAACACTGTTTACTGTGGTGTTTATCACGTAACATCTTTCCTGTTTACAATAACAGAAGATTGAAACAAAGCAAAGTGTACTAGTCAACATTTATTTCGGGATATGGAATAACATCTGGCATTTAGAGTAAAACTTTTATCTGACTATTGGAAAGGCAATTTCAGCATACGTGTGTTGATCCTGAAAGCTTTCTTGGATTTTTCTCAATATCTCTTCTGGTGAAAGTTTTCCTGATCCAGGGAAGGTTTGCCTGGACCACTGGAATCCACTAAAGAGTATAATACTGATAAAAGTGAGAAAGAAATTGTATTTGTACAAAGCAAATACAGCATGAACTGGCATCACTGCTTGTAAATTTTGGCTTACAGCTTCATTTTACACAGGCCAGCAGATTTTCATTGTATTCTCTTGCCTCTTCCTTAACCATTTCACCTAAAGGTGGATTAATTATAGTTTCTGTGAGAATATACTTCAGCTAGGTGACCCCAGATGGCAAATGCACTATACATTTGAAAATAAGAATAGGTAATCAAGGTGGTTAAAGGATATTTGCTAAAGGCCAAAAAGATAAATGTTGCAAGCAAATACTGGTACAGAGAGCAGAAAAGAGAAGGCTTTCAGTAGGCACTCAAGAAAGTTTTAAGTTTCCTGAGGTAAAAGGGTAACTTTTGGCTATTCTTTCTTTTCTCCAGAAAGAACAAGATGCTTTTTTTCTGACAGCTGCATAAAATATATTAGTTTTATCCTTCCATTTTATCCAGCATTAGTTCCCATTCTAGCTAATGAAACACTTGATATCAAACATTATAGATTTGCTGCTATAACGACGTGTGCTGTCATAACAAAGGCAGTGAGATAGTGACAGGCCAAAGAGCTGCTGTTCTACTCATTTTAGAAGGCCCTTCGCTTCTAAACTTTTGTTTGTTTGGTTTGTTTCTGCTTTGGTTTTGTGTATTTGGTTTGGTTGTTGGTTTGGGGTTATTTTTTTGATGACTCTTCGTAGTGAGACATTGCAGAAAACCAGCCGCTTTGCTGTGTCAGGGTGTAGCAAGGGCTGGCTGCTCTCTGGGGACCAGGAGCAACGGGTGGTCCTTGGGGCTGTAATGTTATAAAAACTGGTTGAAATGTAGTCCAGAAACCTTTGGATCTATAAATATGGGGCTTTTTTTCTAGAAGAAATTTAGAAAGTCTGACATTCTTTCTCTTTATCAAGGAGATACCTCTTTAGCTTAAGGAGATCAGCTTAATCTCTTATTAAGGAGATACCTTTAAGCTTATACTGTGGACCTGCTCTCTGTCCTAATTTGTGTACTTTTCATAACAAAATGAGTTTACATTCAACAACTACATTTATGAATGTCAAATATAAGGTTATTCTGTGTCTGTATAACACATGACCTGCTTGGTAATCATCCTGCCCACACCTGCAGGAAAAAGTTCTGTGGAGCCAAGATTTATTTTATAGGGTGAAATACAACTGAAGTGATACACAACTACTCATGCTAGAGTATTTAAGAATACTTCTCGAGCACGTCTTACTAAAAATATGTGGCTGTGTTTTTCTTCTGACTTCAGTACGTTTTCAACCCAAAGAACCAAAATTAGACAAAATTCCCTTTTTCTGGGAAACACTGATAAGAATAGCTCCATTTATTGGTTAGAAAAGATGAAGGCACATTTTCAAGCCTCTTCAAGTGAATACTTGTGATGGCTTGTGAAGTTATACGCATGTGTATTGCTTCAAAATGATTTGACCTTTAAATGAAAAGCTGAATAGAAAACGTTGCAAATGGAAATTGAATCAGGTTCTTGAGATTTCTTCCAGGTCTCTATAGCTCTAATAACCTCATCATGCTTGAACTTAATGGCTTCGCCTTGACTGCTATGATGCAAAAGTAGGGGCTGGAGGTCAGTGAGTAATTCACTGGAACAACATTTATTATTCCATAAATCTGTACCTTACTTATAAAGAAAGATGAAATATATTTATCTGAGCCACAACTGAAATATATAAATTAACAGAATGAAATTAGAGCTAGAGTTTTATGTACATTTATGGAAGCATAAATTCTGGTCTATTTCTGTATTAACACAAAGAAAACACTAGGTAAGCAACAATGCTGCTTTTAAAAGAAATAGTCACAACTGTAATAACACTCAGTCAATATTTCTGCTAAAAAAGACCCGTGTTGTTGGGCCAGCAGTCAGAAGTGATGTCAAATATTACCAAAATGTTTCTGTATTATTATTTATGGTTATGTTCTTTGAACTGAAATGGTTTTGCCTATCTGAACTCAAGCATTCAAGATAACAACAACAAAGATGATAATCTGGAAAGTGAAGAACATATTAAAAAAAAAAGATCAGAATTGAGACTTTCCTATTTCTCAACCTTAGCAACAGCACAGCCATAGTGCAACTTTCATGTGTAATTTTTATTTAATCACATGTCAAGTAGAAGACTTAAATGAATTAAACTTTAAAAAGCATACTTTCAGCTATGATTTTGACATCTAGTTAGCATACAATAACTGCCTTTCAAAAGCTAAATAAAGTGTTTGACGTGCTTTAAATGTTATTTTCAGTTTTATTTGCTTTTTCATTTCAGTTCTTTGTTGTTATTTCAAGAAGCTCAAAAAATACAATTTAATTGTTAAATGTTGCTGGGAGATGTCATATGAGATGCATACAAGGATTAGAGTTAGAAAATAAATACCCATTGAGGTTGTTGATCAGAAATTTGTGAAGTTCCAGGTTTATAATGTTGTTGTTCAGCGATGATTTGGCTAATGAGTTTGTTCCGTGACCTCTCTCCCACAAGAGGAAGACGGGAGCCTCAACTTAGCTTCTCCTTCAGTGAAAAAACAACATCAGTGAAAATTTGCTTCTTAAAGCAGGTGGTGCTAAAGAAGTTTTCTGTTGCTTACACACACAAGAAAGGGTTTCACAGCATTATTCTTTTGCAATAGCCAGTCTGAAATATATGACACTTTTGCATATCAGGTGCAGTTTTGCACAACTGCAAGAAATGCCTATGAGGGCACATAAGGATCATTTTTAAAAGGCACCCTGGGTAAGTGAGTGTGGTAGACTTAGAAGATAATCTCACAAGATTATTTCTCATCACTTGAGCCAACTCTTTGTGTGAGTGAATCCAGCTACAAGATCTGACAATTTTAAGTAATTTTCATTTGAGCAGGTAAAGGGGCACCATCTGTTCTACTGTTTTGCTGTGGAGATAGTAATTCTTTCATTGAAAAGCTACAAATCTGTCTAGGATAATCATCCGTATTGAATTTGCATTTGTCTGGGCAGTCAACCAAGCTTTCACTTGCCTTTTTGAAATTAATAGATTACGCTTTCTGAGTCTAAATAAATTAATAAAATAGGAGGAGTTATTTAAATCAATAATAAGTAAAAGCCTAAGACTATTTACATATCTGATGCTACTAAGCAATAGTTAAATTGTTAATCACAGTGAGGAAAAGTAAAAGATTTCGCTTCTTTAGAAGGGAGACAGATGCTGTATTTTCCATTAGTAATTGGTGAGGATGTGAGATACCAGTTATTAATGTTAATGATATTAAATCCGGAGGACTTGATACACTTATAACAAGAATGTTAAAAGATTGTATTGGATTTCCGAAGTTTTAAATAGCTGAAAATTTAATGTTTTGCCAATGTTCAAAAGGGTAAATATGGTAAACTGGGAGAACAGTAGGTCCATTTGATTTGACAAACATCTAGAAAATCAGAAGTTGAAAGGGATGCAATCAATAAAGATAGAACTGTAGCTGATAAAGCTGAAGTTGTTCAATAAAAAGATGGGCTTCCTCAAGAATTTTGCTCTGTATGAAACGACAATTAAGGCTAATAGTATTGGCAGTAGATAGAGGTGTTGCTTTTTCAGAAAATACTGATTCTCATATCCACTAAGCTCGGGCTTCTGAAATCAGCTGGATATTGTCACCTTGATGCACGCTAACTCTCCCCTTCCCCTCAAGGGGGGACAAGACCTTTGTTTTGCTCTTTTAAAAACCACTAGCAGTCCTGTGCAGGATCACTGCAGGCCACATGGAAGAAATGATACAAAAGAACTAAATTGTGAAAGATCATTACAGTAGTGATTCTTTATTAGTGATGTGTTTGGAGCTGTGTGATGAAGTTGAACAAGAGTGTGTGGCACCTTTATAGATTCTTCACAAGAAAATTGGTCACTGTGGGTAAAAAATTAGAAGTTAGTCTAATTTGAGTGAAAAATTATAATGAGCTACATTATCTATTTTATCCATTACAAACTAATCAAGATAACATATTAAGATCTTAGATTTAATCCTCTGAGCTGCAATGAGTATGTGAAATACAGACTTATAAAGCAATTGATAGAAACTGTTTGGGCCATCATAGCTATGCTGTACACTACTAAGTTTAGTAGGAAAGTTTAGTAAAGGAAAAATAAAAATACTAGCTTGTCTTTCTTGAGTTCCAGTACAAAGACATGTTTCCTGTTGGGGTTTGTAGTTGGATCCTTTTAAGCTGTTTGTTTTCATGTTATTCCGTGAATTTTACGTAGATAGTAGCTGGGCCCTGTGTGTCTCAAAGTATATGGAACAAAAGATTTTTGGCTTGGAACAAAAGGTGATAGTTTACTATAAAAAGGTTGGAGATGGAAATTATAGTTTGATTAGGAATTTTCTTTAACAGCTGAGAAGTAATGGTCCTAACAGAAGATAGTTGTTGTCTGGTTATTTAAGGCAAGCATTTCACACCTTCCTAGCATTTGAAAGGCATAATCAGCTGAGAAAGTGAATATTAATAGCAAGACTAGATTTTAAAGTTAAAAAATATTTTTTTACTATTTCTTTATTCACTGGCTCCTAAGATTGGAGAAAAATGTTGAAGTAGCCCTATTCCTTAACTTTTGGGCTATCTTAAAGCATCTCCTCAATAAGGTCTGTTTTAGAAGAGAAGAACAATCCAAATAATATAATTAATTTAAATAAATTAAACAGTAATATTTTTTCTTTATGATCTCCTTGTAAAAGGATATTAATTTGTTTCAATGAATGAAGATAATAAGGTTAATAGTTTAATGTTCCTCAGTTGGTGTCTGCTGCTTTTTCTATTACCTTTTTTCAGTTTTTGATTATAAATTGGCTAACCCCTGGTGTATAATTCCAGAAATCATCCCTTCAATGTATCCAAAGCTATTTACTTAGACTCATCTTTTATTATTCCCACTGCCACAGTCTAATTATTGTAGTGAAAGATTGAACACAGAATAGTTTGGGGCTTTGATTAGTCTTCATATAAATTTCAATAATGAGAGTAAAAGGTTTGTGGTTTTCTGAGATAATTTGATCCCTCCAGACACACACTGCTTTTACAAAATGCAGTGGATGCCGTATGAGACCTCTGACAGAATTTGTGTCTGGGTTCATGACATCTCTGGAAGCAAAATTCTTTTTTCATACCAAAAAAAAAAAAAAAAAAAAGTAATTTAATATTGCTTAATCTGTCAGAGAAACTTTACACTACTGTACAATTTTTCTTAAATTTTCACTTCATTTTCCCCTATAAGTCTAATTGTCTGTGTTGAAGTTCCTACATCAGCATTTTCAGAATCCATTAAGAATACAAAATGGGTTTGCTTGCATTTCTCTGTTCTTGAAAAAATATACTAACTGTCAGTCAAATAAATAAAACAAACCATAATCCTTGTTATTCTGTTACTATCAGTGCTAGCTCCCTTTGGAGATAAATAGAAAAGCAGCTGGAGTCTAAGGATATTTTGTAATCTTATAAATTGAAATTTAAATGCCTTCAAGGAGGAAATTTCCAAAATAATTGTGACAGAAGATAAGTCCCAGCTTTTGGCAAAATTTTATTAGAATTACTTGTTCCAGATCATTTTTTGATGCCTGCATGAATTAAGAAAATGGCAGCACCGCCACATAGAGAAATAGCTAGGGTTTTTAATCTTGATAAATTCTTCTGAAAGTGCTCTGTCATCAGAGTTATCAGGTGTGACATACTCAGGGACACAATCAAATTAAAAGTCATGAACCTTTAGACAATTAATTTTAAATCCTATGATTTTTATCTTTCCTACTAATAACATCTCAATTTCTGTAACTAAGTCTTTACAGTTTTTTACTGAATGTGAGGATTAGTTAGATTTTTTAATTTTGTTTGTGGTGTGGCTTTTGGTTTTTCTCACTGGGCTGGGCAGTTAAAATAAAGACTCGGTGTCTTTTTGCCTCCTTTACTGTCATCTGCTTAAGAAATTTTGCTGTATTTTGATGACAAAGCATGAAAAGAAATGTTCATTTGGTTAAACTTAGTGAATCCCAGTTGCATATAAGAGTAACCATTGTACTCCCAGCCATTTGAGGAAGCTAATACTGGTATCTAATGCTAACAACCTGGCCTAATAACATTTTAAGAATACTTTGTTCTTAATATTCACTGGCAGCTCAGAGATGAGAAGGTACAACCTTGCATGAGCACCAAGCATCACATGTGAAGGGAGTAAATCAGAAACATTGCAGTAATGTTCTCACTGGATCAATTCCACAAAACTTTAGTTATTCGGACCTTCAGATAAGAGTTGACTGAGACTGCTGGTATGAATAAGGCTTTGAGAGGCAAGTGACAGTTAAGAAGTAGAATAGGAGAAGTCATATCAGTAATTTCTGTGGATCTCTATGTTTTTTGGACCATGCAGACACACTCTGCCTATCTGAAGTGGGAAAAGAATCAGACAGCCAGTGAGAGGAGCAGGACCACTGTCCCAGCCAACCTTCCAGAGAACCCTGGGACCAGCTGCAGACAGCTTGCTGTGGAGTAAATAATAAGATTCTTCTGGTGACATGAAAAATGCATTGGGTGGGGGTCAGGGGCGAGTGTTAGCTGTGAACCTTTCACCATCTGAATTTTTTTCCAGTATGCTGTAAGGCTTCTCCTACAGTCACAGGAGGAATGTCTTCCCTTTTCATCCTGTGTGATGGAAAGTCATTCTGTGTGCAGATTTGCAGAGCTTAACTGATATCTTGGCCTGATCTTTTCCAATTTTGCTTAAAGATCTGCCTGATGAGGGAGAGTCTAAAATCTGCAAATTTGGTAAACAGGAAAGCAGGACTGGAAGGAAAGGTGTACTTGATGATAAACACATGAAATCAACTGGAAAAATAGAATGGCAGGGTGTGCAGCACTTCGGCTCCATCTCAATGGCAATAACCAGAAAGGGGACAAGTAGCAAAAGATCATTGGAAAAGGAGCTGGGCATTATGGTGGTTGGCAAGGAAAATGCGTTATCCTGCCACGAAAAAGGCAAAGCAGTAGTGGAGCCTGCAGGAGATGTGAAACGATCCTTATGCTTTCTCTACTCCATGCTTTAAAGATCTCAGCTGAAGCTCCGTAACGAGTTCTGAGCAGTGCCTGGGAAGCATGTGTGAGTAGGGGTGTGGGGGGAGCAGTAAGAGGTATCAGAAGGCACATGACAGCTTGAAATAATAAGGTCTGTTTATTCTGAAGTAGACTAAAATGCCAAATGCCAGAAAGATGAGTGGAAATAACCAGACCATGATGGATGGATCTGAAAAAGTGATTTATTTTGTAACAAGAAAGAGGCAGGTTAGACATTAGAAGAAAACCTCTCCATTAGCAGTGGTGAAGCACTAGAATGGATTTTCTGGGGAAGCCATGAATTTCTTACTGGTAGCTTTTAACAAGAGTTTAAACTCACATCTGTCAGGAATTACATAGGTAAAGTTGATCTTGCCATTTTCTTGGCTGTAGCAACACTGTACAGCAGCTGTCTGTGGGCATATGTAATAATGTCACAGTGATAAAAAGAGCTTCTGAAAAATAGAGGAACTTAACTTTTTAGCAAAAACTTAATGTAACGGATGGTGTTCAACACCATCACCTATAGGAAGCAAATATCTAGGGACCCTTGACAACATCTGCTGTATTATAAACACAGTACTTGCTGCTTTTATTTTTTTGCATAATTGCATCAAAAATCTGTTCTCTAGCTTTACTAAACCCAGAGGTTCTGGAACTAGAAAGTTTTACATTGCCTTTTAAATGGTATTTTGAGAAACATCAAGACAAAACCAGTTTAAATTGTTATTTTGTGGGTTTTTTGAATCTCATGTTCCATGTTTCCAAAACACATGGAAATAAGCAGGAGATCTACTTATTTCACTGTTTATATTTTCTTTTAATATTGGGACAGATTTACATTTCAGTTACTCAACTCCTAAATCACTTACGTAATGAAAATCCTGTCCTATGGCTGATGTATCAGAGGCTTCATTTCACCTCGCCCTTCCTTCAATAGCTGTCCTGTGATGCTTTCCTTCCTCACCTTCCTGTTTCCCAGCTTCCAGCCCTTTACAGTTAAGATACAGGTCTATGGTATAACAGAAATCAAGGGGGTCGTAATAAAATGTCTGAAAGGGAGTAGTGGAATCTACTTTTAATTCATGAGTTTAATCGATGTGCAAAATCTATTAAAGTTGTTTTCAATACAGTAGGCTTGTTATTGTTTATTCTTTCTCTGCCATAGAAGAATTGAACAACATTAGAAGTGCGTCACATTTTTTAGGCCCAAAAGTGTGGAAAGGCTTTTAATGGGAAAGAAAATGCTTTTTGAAACCTAGAAAACTGAGCAGTGAAATAAATTGAGCCTCAAAAAGTGATTGAAATCTCCAAGTCAATATACAAAAGGCATCCAAAGACTCATGAAGTCTGACAGAATCTCTTTAGTTTGAGGTGTCTTTCATTTTGCATCAGGGCTTACATTTTTAAAAAATAGAAGAAAGCAGTGCTGTCAGGTGAAGCGGGTTTGAAAGCAGGCTGCCTGTTCATGAAAGCCTGAAATTGTGCAGAACTCGAGATAATGCGTCTTCAGCAGATAACTGAAATAATACATTTCCTAAATTGCTTGCATTAAGCAATTACTGATACTGTAGTGGAAACCATATAATTTTCTTCCTTCCTTGTAGCCTCAGCGCCGTGTCACGTTTCACCTCCCAGATGGCTCCCAGGAAAGCTGCAGTGACAGTGGGCTCGGAGACCATGAACCCACGAGTGGTGCTAGCACATCGCACCCGCTGCCCCTCGGCTTCCCGCAGGAGGAGTACTATGAGCAAGCTTCACCCAACAGCCGGACAGAAGGGGATGGCAACTCGGACCCGGAGTCCAGTAAGTGATGAACTCTGGTCATCGTAGTTGTTAAATCATTTCAGTATTGAAGCTGGGCTTCTTTTTCAGGCAGTCATTAAAAGTGAATGTTGATTTTAACGTGGCCAAAGAAGCCCTATAATTCTAAAAATGCAAAGTCTGGCCATTGGAAATAAAACACTCTTGATCTGTAAAGAGTTTTATGGATCACCTGGTATTTTTTATAGATCTGCTGTGCTATAGACAGAGGAGCTTTCTGATGAGGTTAACGCTGTTGTCCTTATGGTCGTAAATACTGAGCTGAGGGAGTTTACTCTTTTTAATGTGTTTCTGTATCCACCACTGCTGCATGGTGTATTTTGTTCTAGCAGGAAGAACTTCTAGATGAGTAGGTTTGTGAAGACACTGCAGTCTTCAGAAATAAAGGTTTCTTGATTTGTCTTTTGAGACCAGTTACGGTATGTAGTAATAATCTCAAAAGAGTTTGTCATCTTACTTCTGCTGTTACCACTGGCTACTTACGATGTTGGAAACAGGCAAAATCAAGGTGGGCTCAGGACCTTGCTAGAGCTATGGATAGTGGTATTGCTTTCTCTACTGTGATGGTGATAGCCAGTTAGAGACTCCACTATACTTTAGTCAATTGTTAATTGTCATGGGGCTCTTTATCTGGATTAAATTGATGCATGCTATTGATAAGGAGACACCTGAATGTGTGTAAGCCTCTAAGGCCTTGTTAGCGGCCTAATAAGCAATTTGAAAATATATCTGTTCTGGGCAAAACTTGGCCCAAAAGGTGTATTTTAGCTGCTTTAGTGTATCATGAAGAATGAATTAGTAAGTCCTATGCACTTGAAAGAGCTCTGTGAGAAGGTAGATACATCTCTGTGCTGCCAAATAGAGCATCCAGCAGAGAGCATTACCTCCAGCTCTGAACTGGGTCTGACAAATTCAGCCTGGCTTTTGGAAATCACACTGCTGCTTTTCTGGGTGCTGCCTCAGACTGGAGTCTGAGGGGCTTGTCTGCACAAATGAGCTCCATTCTCTCTTTTTCTTTTAGTTCATAAACTATTAACTGGGGATCATCAATTTCAGACTTTTTAAAATGTGTAAAGTTATACAGTTCTGAAATAATGCCAGAATATTATTTTTTATGAACTGATAGACAGCTGACAAGAGCCATCAAAGGTTTTGCATGTTATGTTGTAAACATTATTCATCATTTGCTTTTGTTTGTGTGTATACATTTGAGGCTGTAATATACCCCTAAGAATATTCTAGATAGTTAAACTGAATAGTTCACAGAATGAGGCTCTATAGGGCTGTAGATATAACCCCAAAGAAAGAAAATATCAAATTATATCTTGCATTTGCTGCTTTTTGCTATGCATAGTCATGACCTGAACTTGCTTTCCAGCTCTATTTTGTTGTTGGTAACTGATACTTATGCTTTACTAAGGTGAACGTGATGTACATGAAATCAGTATTTGTCCTTTCAGGCAGAAAGTGTGGGACAGGACCTGGTGTGTGAGGAGCTGTTAGTACAGGCATGTGCATCCTTTCTTGCTGTTTACAAAGCGGCTCAGGTTTTGGATTTACCTGTGCTTTTTGAACCCATTTTTTGCACTTTCAGAAGAAATATGGACCGTGACTTTTCTAGAATGCTGCCCTAAAAGTAATACAACTTTGACATCTGAGCATCATTGACACATATCACTGTGTGGAGACTAAGAAGGCATCTGATGTCTTTTCAGGTGTGAAGTTGAAGAACTTTTAACCAACTGTCTAATTACCTGAGAGTTCTGTTTTAAACTTGAAATCAGAGTTTTAATTAGCATTTATGTTAAGATTTTTTTGCCCTTCTAACTTGTATCTTATTGACAGTTAAATTGACACCATACAGCATGTTGCTTAGAGTGTGGAAAGTGTTTTGTGTTAGTTTCCAGTCCTTTTTAGTGTTTTGTGCTTATATTAGTGGCAGCATCTAGTGGCAGAAAAAAAAAAGCAGATATAAATAGATGTCTGTGGTGTGCTTTCATATATCTGGTTAAAAAAAACAAAGGGGGTGGGGGGGAAGACCTGCAATGTATTTTTATTCAGTATAGTGCTGCAAAGTGACTTACTGTAGGTTAGAGCCACCAAAATATTTTGTGTGCTGACCTACAAAAGTGCTCAGCCTGAGGTTCATTTCATTCACTTGTACGTTTGATGTATTTAGTCAAGTGAAATAGCAAAAAATATTCTGAATTTATAGTCTCCTCTACAAACATGCTGATAGATTTTTTGATTGTTGTTTTTTTACCTAATTTGGAGTGCATTATATATTCAAAGTATTTCCATTCTTGTTTCATGGGACAAATATTTTTAATGTGAAAAGAGAAAGGAAAATATGGTCAGATAATCTGAATAGAATTCATTCAACAGAATAAGTGTGGCCTTCATTCTGTCTCAGGTTCTTAAATATCTGACCTGTCTTAAGCTGAAGCATTGTCTAAACCATTAAGCCTGATTAATCATCTGATGGTGATTTAGTTCAACTTTGCCTTCCAAGGAGACGTGAAGAGTTGGGATGAAACAACTTCAATAATGTCTAGAGCCTACTGAGACAGTAAGTGGCTTATGAAAGCTGACAACAGATGCCACATCACACAGGGATATATTCAAAAGTGTTTTCTAACTCTTGATTTTCCTGACTACAGTTCTTAGATTTTATTTGTTTCTCTGATACTGGAAATTATTGGATTTTGGAAACTTTCCATTTATTAGCTATAGCAAAGCATTTACTACAAAACACTGAGAAAATATGAGCATAATTTAAAATAAAACAAGCTGAGGGATGTTGGTGAGAGGAAGCCTTTACAAATTCACATCCAATATGGGACTGAAGCAAGTGGGGAATGAAGTGGTTAGAAACCGATCAGTGATTTATCTGTACACCTTTAAAATTAATTCACTGTACTAATTAAAATTAGAAATAGGCTATTTGAAAGGATTTGTCTTCTCTTTAGTTGCTTGCTCATAAAAGCTCAAAGTGCAGTGTGGCAGATGTGTCATAAGGAAGAGATGCCAGTAAACTGTCACACTAAGTAAATAGTAATATAAAAATGTATCTAGGTTTGTAGGGAATGTTATCCTTAAGTAATGGCACTAATGTATGTGGTATTCATATATTTTCTGCTCATAAATTGCTCCAATAACTCCCTATGCTACAGATTTTAACTGTACTGTGTTATTTTTTTTCCTCCTCTCTCTTCTTCCCCTCCCTCCATTATGTTCAAATACAAAACACACTAAAAACATAGACAAAAAGAAGTTACAAATTCTCTTTTAGTAGAGTTAGCAAACTGTCTCTCAGTCAAATAGTGGCTGTAAGCAGTGATACTGATCAAAAGGCGTTGAAAAGTACATGTTAACCACAGTTACACTTGATTGTTTAATACATGTGCAGCATATTAAAGCAAAGTTTCCTGCGTCACCTGTTTTTATAGTCTGATCAAAACAATCTTGGTTTGTTTTTTTTTCCTCTAGAGAATAAAATTATTTTCCTTACTTTTATTTGTTGAAGGTAGAATACACCTAGCTAAGAAGTTGGGCAGAGTAAGAGGAATGTGATTGCAGCTTTGAGGAAAAATAAAAAGTGCCAGAAAACCTGAAAGTAGTCTGCACTTAGATAATTGTAATAATTTTGTACAAACAAAATGGAAAATTACACTGAGTTTTCACTGTTTTGAATAGGAGAAGAATGGTGTCTTAAGGAGAGGGGATCTCCATAACAATACTTAACATGAATTAGTGCCTAATAAGCTGAGAAAGTTGTCTTGAAAATCAGAAGCTGTAGTACTAAGGAAAGGATGGCCAAAAGGCGAGCTGATATATACTGCAACTTCATGGTCACTTCAAGCGAGTGTTGTCAGAGGCATCTGTGACTGCTTGTTTGTATCTCCCAATTGCACCTTCTCTTGTGGCAGCACAACCATTTGCAGAGCTGCTTGGGTGAACGGGTTGGGAGAATTCATCTGAGGTCAACCTGATCTAGTTGGGGAAAAATATTATCGTTAAACAAATCAATTCCCCAGTTCCATTTGTTACATGAGGCACTACTTGTGGAGAGCAAACAAGTGAATGGGGAGCTGGGTAAAGCTTATGCTGGCTTTAAGTGATCATCAGACTTCATGAGAATTAGTTTTAAGAAGAATTAAGACTGTAATCTACAGTATTTAGCCACATAAGAAGGAGGTTTGCAGTAAGGATGGCATCTGTTTATATAGCATATATTTCTTCCCCCAAATTAAAAGAACTCTTTCACCTTGACTTAATTTTTGATAAGGATGATGTTGAAGAGAGCAAAGACAGGCTGATGAAGAACGATGATAATGGAACTAAAAGTCAAAGCAGGTTCAGTGCATTCATGTGGAGGAGAGGAGGTAATCTTCCTCCCAGGGTATCAAAACTGATAGTGTTTTCCTTATTTTGCTGTAATTCTAACAGACAATGTGTCCAAACAAACAAAAAAAACCCCAACTCTGTCAGGCTTCACTACTGGAAAACATTTTAACATTTGCAAGAAACCAAGATGTATGCAAACAGAAAACAATAAATAGTATCATAGGTTTTGCAAGATT